>KK119110.1:42427-53972 GCA_000611955.2 Stegodyphus mimosarum
CTTTTTTTTTAGTTTGTGACAGTAAGTAACTGTAAGTATTTTCATTTTATTTGGATTTAATTCTTATTTTTCTTAATTGTGTGAACTCCATGAGTTCAGGTGGGGAGTGTAGAGAAATATGATGTCATAGAGCGATAGCAGCGCCCCCCACCTGAAGTAGAAAAAATTAATTAGATGTTAGACGCTAGACGGGAAAGGCGTAGTAAACCTTATCCTTTGTTTCGTAGAATTGCATAATGATGATTTATTAACTGTTTAACTGTATATATTGTAAATAAATATTTAAATTAAAGTTTCTTCGTATCAGTGATAGATATATAGATTTCTTCATAGACAGATTTTAGAAAGGATTTAACTTCGAATTGAAATTAGCCTATTGCGAAATTAGCCCTTTCGCCATAACCATTAAACTGAAATCAGTGCCTAATGAAACCATCATGCATCACCAAGAAAAGCTATGTATGAAGATATTAGATATAAAACATATAATGGGAACAGTTGTTTTTACAGGGTTCAGTAGGTTAAAATGCAGGCAATTAAATGCTTGGTTTATAGAATTAAGATCATAGGTTCCCTTATGAAGATATAGCATTTCTTTAAAACTTGTCGTAAGATGAAATGCATAAAGCAATAAAATGAATGCTAGTAATTTCGTTGGGAATTTTAAGTGTCTCAGAACCTCCAGTAAAACCTATCAAACTATACAAATGTTATGTAAAGCTTTACATGAATTGCACAAGACTGTCACTTCGGTGGTTAAGACTTGTGTACATGCAAGCATATCTCAAAAAAATTAAATTATACATTAACTGCAGCTGGAAAATATGTATTCTAAATTTGACATGAAGAAATTGGTTCTTCTTTCATAATCTAAAATAAAGGGAACAGAAAATCATGTCTAATTTTTAAAAACCTACCGTAGCCAGCAAATAGAAGGAAAAAGTTCTTGCTCAGGGGCACTTTCTCTTAATTCATGACTTGGTGATAGAACCCTGGGATCAACCTTGAACTAGAAGAAATCTGATGATAAGGAAAACAAAGGAATATTTGTAAGCTATGGTTTATGAACCAAAATTATCAGATTTATAACGGTGGAAGAAAACTGTGAGCAGAACATTTTATTTGCAAAAAGCACACCCAAACCTGAGACATGTACAAACTGGTAATGAAAATTCAGACCTAATTCACTTAAATAATTCAGAAGATGGTGAAGATAATGAAACTTTACATGTGAAGATGTGGCAACAAATTCAAAAAGAAATGAAGAACTGATTAAGAATATAAAAGAAAATTCTACTAAACCTTCACACAGAATAGTTTAGTAGAATGACTAAATGTGTTATACTGGATATATTATCTTACAAAATGGAAAATGATGCATTATCATTATGTTGAAAGAAAGATACAGCATGCCTTGCAAAAATTTTTAATTTGCTAAAATGAGACCAAGAAGCATACATCAGACAATAAAAGAAGAAATAAACTCTTTGAAAGAGAATATTCAAAAATATGGAAAAACCTGCGATGAAATATTTTCCTCAGTAATAAAATGCACTAGAATTTGAATTTTCTTAGCATGGGCTGCGTATAACAATGTAAAATTGCATCAATTAGATTTTAAATCGGTATTTTATATGGAAAACAATATATGTATATAACAAGAAGGATTCATAGTTTTAAAAGAAAGAAAACTTGTCTAAATAAATTTGTCTTTATGATCTTATAGTTAAATGATGAAAAACATGACATAAAAATAAACTTAAAATCTTATTTTTGTTTTTTGACAAAAAGAGGTTATGACACTAATTGTATATGTTGATGATATTTTAGCAAGTACTAGCCAAGAAGTATCAGTTTTTCAAATAATCAAAGATGTAAGCAAAAGTTGTCCATTAACAGATCCGAGTGAGACTAAATATTTCTTCAAAATGGAAATAATTTGAATAAAAGATGGAAGTGCTTTCCTATATCAGAAAAATAAAATGAGCCAACCTGAAGAAGACAAACCCTCTAATACGTCCAGAAAATATATTTCTGTAAGTTAGTAAGAGATTTTATTACCTTTTAATAATAAATATCACCAAACTATTGGAAATCTTATGTTCTATATCATCTATCACAAATCCAGATATTATGGCACCAATACACATACTTAGCAGATGTAACACATCAAAGAGACCAGAATGCAGTGAGAAGAGTAATTAGACATTTTAAAAAAAAAAAAAAACTTGCAAACATCACATGACTTCTTTGTAGGGCCCATGAAATATTCTTTTTAGAACAACAATAAACTAATATTAAATAATGTTTGATATTTACAACAATAAACTAATATTAAGTATTGTTAAATATTTATCCCTAGACTAACTACATATATGAGATGTTATTATATATGTAGTTAGATTTTGTTATTTGTCAAAAATTAATTGTTTTAAAACTTGACATTCCTAAAACATGAGTATTTTTGTTATTTAAAACACTTCCGCTATTGGAAGTATATGACTACGACCAACGATTGCGAAAATGAAGGCTGGGTAAGGCTAATAAGGGGGTATATATATATATATATATCCATCCCCTTACTATATATATATACACACACACATTTGATATTACCAATTGCAAATAAAAAAGGACTTGCACAACCAGGTGTTATAGCAGTCTCATATACAAAATTTCAGTGTTCTATGGCTAATTGTTTTTCAGTTATGCATCACAAAAAAATGCCCGTTTAATTCATTTCAAGTCCATTTTATAATCTATTTTGGAAAAAGTCCTTTATTGTGGTCATATATACAGAAGTCAAGGGGGGGGAATCATTCTGATAGATTCAGGAGTGGTCAAAATGGATATTTCCATTGAAATATGATATCCAAATTTTTTTGTGGTTACAACACTTCTTTTACTTCATGCAAGGAAATAAAAAGTTCTTTCTCTACATGTTTTATTGTCTTTCTCAATCAAAATCTTGTCTTTGCTAATATGCAGCTTTCAAGCAAAATCTTCAGAATATATACATTAGGAAGAGCAATTCTGGTAGGAATCTACATGTTACAATTTTCAAGAAAATAAATATGTATCTCATTATCCTTAGCAGAGATTGAATATGTTGTACTATCCCAAACAACTCAAAAGATGTTGTAAGATATTTTCTTCCTCCTTACCTCATGCCTTCATGGTGTAATTGGATAGCATGTCTAGTTAGCAATCGAGAGATCTGGTGTTCGAATCTCAGTGAGGGAATTGCAGATTTGTTGGGGTTCCTGGCTTCAAAAAATTCTAGTTGACTGTACAAGTGGCAACCAAACTAAAAAGAGATGTTGATGATAATTCATCACCACCAGGATTTGGCACCAGCTTCCCTTTTTCCCAGACATCCTGTAAAAGGGTGAGTGCATAAGGTAATTTGCTTCCTCCTTACAGCATGCCTTCATGGTGTAATTGGATAGCATATCCGACTAGCAATCAGGATGACCATTGTTCGAAGCCTACCAAAGGAATTGCTCATTTTTCATGTCTCTTGTGTCATAAAAAGTAAAAGGTAATTGCTCTACAGTGTTTTTGCACTTAAACTAATATTTGGGATGGATAATTAGTGCACAGGGCTGTTACTGTGGTAGGATCCAAAAATTAAACATGCAGTGGTAAAATCAACTGAAATGTAGAAGTAAAGCTTTGACCAGCACCAGATTGCACATAAGAATATTTATGTACAAGTGTATTTATGTACGAAAAAAAATCTGTAGAAAGATGAAAACAATATTTAATTTTTGTAAGTTATATAACAACATCACATTTGGATCATTAATAAAGTGATATTTAAAGCTAAGAACAAACAAATAAAATTTAACATTAATAAATAATTTCACCATGCTGGATTTTCACAAACATTACAACAATCACCTTTGCTTTGAATAAGGTGATCAGTTATTGTAGATGCTAGCAATGTCCGTTTCTCCATTAGGACAGTTTAAAACTGTCTGAGACTGGCTGGAGGAGTTAAATGTGCAGAGAAAACACATCCAAGGATATCTCAGAGATTTTCAGTGTTATTAAGATTGAGAGAATATTGTGATGTGGCTGGTCCATACAAGAAATGACTTTACTCTCCAGGTTCTCATTAACAACGTTGGGATCTTTAAGGAGGAAATCAGGACCAACTGCTGCAGTGTACTCACATTTTGGTATAAAACTTCATTCCAGTACCACACATCTGCCACAGAATAATCTTTAAAGATGTAAAGCTGGATGTGATATCATATTGAAATTCCAGCCCACACTGTGAAGCGGACACATTTGAATGCATTATGGTCTGAGCCTGTTTCTGTATGCCTTATTCTCCCCAGACCCTTTCATACTTATCATCTGATTCATGAACAAGGCATTGTCCAATTTAGAACACACTGCAATTAAGGTTGATGACACCACTTTAATCTTGCCCCTCTAGATTGGGCAGTTAGTAGAACATAAACACTTAATACTCAGGTGCATAATACTGGCAGATATATTTTTTTTTTTATTCTACTTGACTTCTATAGCATATATCTTCAGAAGGAGTGCTAACCCTTAATCAGCCTAGCACAGGTTTCTAGGCAATGAATTGTTTGGAACTATTTCCATGTTTAAGAAATTTCAAAATGATCACTGGCAAAAATAAGAGTGACATCTATGACTAACTGTCCTGCTTCAATGCATCTGATGTATGCCAGCATTCACTATTTGCTGTTTGTCTTGTTTCAGCCACCAAAACATGAATATCATTGAAAATTATCCTATGAAAGTTATAAACACTTCATTCTAACATTTAAATGAATCTCTTCAAACTCTTCAGAATGCTAATGCAACAATGGCCTAATTAGCATATGTTTGGACAGTCACATGATTGGTTGTAACGTATGATATTAGCATCCTGCCATCTATATCCGCAGTACTTTTCCCCTGTTTACGAAATCAATACTTTCTTTCATTTTCAAGCCTCCCAAATTCAACTACTTTCAAAAAGCTAATAATTTGCATTGACTTCCAACAGTAATAAAGGGAGTCATCTATTAAATTAGTAATTAAGGGGCTTTTCCTTGATACAGATGCAGATGAAATTAAACTCTAATTGGCCAAATGAAAATTTTAAGCCAAAAGAGGACTCCACTTTCCAGATGCAGATGAAGCATTTACTTCCTATTTTCATGTGTGGATCTTTCCATTAGAGAGCATGGAAAAAAATCTGAAACCAAAGATCTTACAGTCATTTATAATCTTAGAGAAATGTAAGGTGAAGTTTGGTGTATCCTAGTGCTATTACCAATTTTTGCACCACTCTAGCAAGACCTTTGAATTATCAACTAGATATGTTCAGTGTGGACTAGATCATTATGAAAAACATTGCCCTAAACAGGGAAAAAGTACTGACCTCAAGTAACATACAACCAGGGCCCAGATTTTGATGACTTAAAAATTCACCAACAATACAATTAAAATAGGGGGGAGGGGGCGGTAATGCTCTTAAAAATGAATGTCCCCAAAAGTTAAAAATAATAATACAAACAATTGCACAATTAACAAGCACTGATAAATGGATCAAAACCCAAAAAATTACACACATCTGTCACTTGAATTGTATTTTTTTCTTCAGAATTTTCAGCCTTACACTTACTTTCAAAGTAAACAATGTATCACAATTGCACTGAATTATTAAGCACTTGATAGTTGAAAGTGAAAGGTCTGTTGTCAGTGCAGTAACCCAACGCTTATTAAATTCATCTGTTTATTACGTTCAAATTTTCCAGGAGCCAAAACAAATATATGCAAGTCAATGAAAAAACTGCCCTATGTTAAATTCATGTCTGCCTCTTATAAAACTCAGAATGGCCAAAGATTGATCTTCAGATCTAGAATAAATTGTTTGTAGCTGTAATAGTTAATTGTAGCATTCATTTATCTTTCAATCATATAGTGCTTTAATAAAACGGGTTGAGCCGAAATTTCAATCGATTTAGTTAGAACCAAGGCCCTCAGGGAGTGTCGAGTACCCTTCTTTAGTCCCTATGAGACACTCTTTGTAAATCTCCATGTCCCGACTAGAGCTGAGAATGGCAAAACACCTTTATCTTATGATTAACAAAAACAGTCCTCTAGAGACATTTAAATAAGTTCTTTGATTATAAATGAATAAGTGTTGAGTGAGAACTGGTTCTCTTTCTAGAACACCACCTGATGGGGATGGAAGACCCTAGATGCATTAAAATTTCAGGGTGTTCTCAGAAAACATCATGAAATACTTCCTTGCGTTATCATATATTATTAATTTTTGATTGGTAAAGGGAGTATTGATTGTACCTATAGTACCATATAGTAACAGGTCGACTAGACAGACAGTATCTTCCTGCTGGCTGGAAACGGAAATTTTGGATCTGAACAAATCACTGGTAGAAACATCTTTTATTTGCTGTGTGCGTGACTTGCAAAATGTATACCTGAAATTATTTAAGTAAAAAAAAAAAATGACGACTTGTTAAAACATTTATGATATGTTTGGCACATGTAGCCAAAGAGAAGCAGCATTTAAAATGAGAATTTCCCAAACAACATAGCGCACTTTATTTAAGCAAAGAAATAAAAGTGATAAAGAACTAGTAAAAAATGCAATGTCTCAAGGAAGCACAAAAGGAATGGAAATCAAGAGATGTTGAAACTCCTCTTCTAGAATGGTTTCAAGCTATAAGACTAAGAATTGTTCTAATTTCTAGAGTTCTTTTGACTGAAACAGTTGTAGAATTCGATCAAATGATAGGAGAAAATTTTGTGTCGTCTGATGAATCGCTCACAAGATGGGAATAGAGAAATAAAATTGTTTTTCGGAAACTACATGGGGAGAAGCAAGAGGCAGATCATTATTCGGCTGAGAACCGGATAAAAAAAGAAGTTTGAAGTTACAAGCCACCCGATATTTATGAAAAAAATGAAACTGATCTGTTTTATAAAGGAGTACTGGAGCACACATATGTTTACAAGTGAAACAGCTGGTGGTTTTAAGAAATTAAAAGCACGGTTACTGTGTTACTAACATGCGATATGGAACCGACAATTAAGACAGCATTGGTGGTTGGCAAAAGAAGAAAATCTCAAAGTTTAAGAGGAGTCAAGAATTTACCTTTAGCTTACCATAATAAAACTCATAGATGACAAGCAATATTTTTAGCCTCTCTGTCTATCTTATAATAATAATTAATTATAATAGCCTCTCTGTCTGTCTCATAACGCTCCAAGTGGGCTTGAGCCCTGTCGTATCTTAGCCGTTTCTGTAATTCCATGAAATGGCACGGTATCCATCGCAGTGGAATTTTCCTCGTGTCCAAGCGTTTCTTTAGGATGTGAATTACAGTCCTATGCTATAATTTTTGTCGCTCATCGTCTTACCTTGCTCGAGTGACGTACTAACAGTTTCGTTTGATCACCACAGGCACTATGGTGACCCGGCCGAAGCATATCCATCACACATTGACGTCCCTATTTAAATGTTTTCACCCGCTGTGCTATTATTCTATGACTCAAAGTCCTCACATCTCAGGAAAGTCTTGATGATGTATTAATCTGAAGTACGGCATTGGAAGTATCCAGTATTTATCGAACTCTGCAGTTTCTGTTTTGAAACTGATGAATACAGCTTTAGACTGCCAATGCACGTAAGTCTCTATTTTTCACCTCGCAGTCCATGCATATAATATTGGAAAGAAGAGTTCATTTACTATGAAATAAATCAGGTACTCAACTAATGTACAATATGAACATGATGATTTAAGTGTGCGATGTACACTACTTCCATTTCATATTTAGCAGTGAGTATATAATGCAATCATGCTGCTGTTTAAGTTCCAGCTTATGTACTTAACGTGAAAAGTTTCATTCGAGAAATAGGTAGCAATTAGCCCCGAGTCTCTGACTTAACCTTTTGAAAGTTACTAAGTTCTTTCCTTCATAACAAGTCTAGAATGGCTTAAGACCCATCAATTTAATGCTACCTGATGTTCTTATTAAGAAGTTGACGGATATCATCAGCCAGTTTGTTGCTAGATCTACTGCCACACATCGCTTTAACACTAGATTTTCTGTACGCGTGTCTAGTCGCTGGGCTAGTTTCTGTCCATAGTCAAGCGCCTGCCAGTTTAAAAACAAGTTATTCAACCTGTAAAATGCTTTTGGCTAGGAAAAGAAACTGATCTTTCTCAGGGTAAACCTCACAGAAAATGTGGAACGCGTTGCAACTGACGTTCTTTAATTAGTTTGGAACCATTTTGTGTATATGAAAAGTCCTGTGTCACTTATTTCCTCTTCAGCAAGATATTAATGTTCATAAAACGATGCTGGATGATACTGAGATAGTTGTGCTTTTATCTCATAACCAGTGCTAATGAATTTCATGCCATTAAGGGGAACATTCAGTCTGACTCAAAGTACTTGCATGAGATTATACTTCCAATTCAAATGATATCATTACTGCCCGGTTTTAGAAGTTCTGTATAGGAGAGGTGTCATAAGCTCCGGGTAATCAGAAAAACGGAAATGTATTTGAATCATAAAATTAACGAAGTGAGAAATGTTGAAATATTTAATAAATTAACTCCTTTTTAATATCGTCTAAGATATTAATAATATATAATATAGTAGTTACTCTATATCGTGGTTGATGTTTTTTGATTTCGTCGCTGGTTTCGGACCTTACCGGTATCGTAACGTCGTATAATTGGTATTATGGCACAGTCGCTTCTACTGTAGTTTAGTGTTGATGGCGATGTTAGCCAATATAGATCTTCAGATCGCTATCCTTCATTGCTCTACTTCGTTGGCGGGATTAAACAGCACTGTCTCGAGGTCTAGAAGGTGTTAGTTTAGAATTCGGGAACTCGAGTTCTGTAACTAGACTCTTAAACAGATCATATGAAAAACAGCTGTAGAGACGCGAGCAATGTCTTTTCTGCAAAACGAAATGGGCGCTGCACCCCTATTTCTGCTTGTCAATGAGTTCATACAACACGATATTAAAACGTAATGTTCCATAACTTATGCAAAACTCTATAAAATTAACACGAGAGCTAGCCGTCATCCTTATGGTTCTGAAAAAAAAAAACGTTCTGGACATCAAATTTGCTGAAAACCTCTCAAGAAACATATTTGGAACTAATCATATTCGCTTCTGCGAATCACCCAACTTACCGGCTTACATCAGCTATTGACAGTGCTATGCATTTTGCTCGCTTACCTTGAACAAAACATCGTTTTTCATTTCGTCAGACAGTAATTTATTGCTCAATTACACAATTAACTAAGCAGATGTTCGTAATATTAGTATATTTTCTCTCCATAGGACTGTTTTTACTCAAGAGCCCGTTTCTGTGATCGCGTTTATCCCGATGATGCACTTCTAGAAACCTAGATGATTAGGTTAATTGAATACGGTAAAGCCATGAGAGCTATCTGCCTAAGGGAGAAATACCTCCGTGGAGAACTTTTTGAAGGAAACTGTCTCGTATTCACGTTACACATGGAAAAAACCACAAAAATCAACCATGCAAAGAGCCCGCTCGCGTAGAATCGAATCCAGATCAGGTCGAATTACCAGTACTCAGAGACTTAAATGTTCGGCCACGGGTGAGTTGATTCCTAAACAGAATAACTGTAAGAGTAATTGTTTGTGATGTCGAATGCATATGACAGTGAAATCTGTGAACTTCTACAGTTTCGTATGGATTGTGACGACATTCACCTTATGGCAAACTATTTTATAACTAAGCGTTCATATACGCTCTGTTTTATTACTAAGCATTCTTTGCTAAAATAAGAACCACTAGCGGCCTAGCGCTAAAATCGTTAAACACTGTTAATTTGGTCAGAGTTCCGAATCGCGCGAACGGGGCAGCTGCATGGGCGTTTTCGTGGTTTTATCCATGTGTAACTTGTGTTCGAGCCAGTTTCTCTTAGAGAATCCTTCACGAAATCATCCCTTCCCTTAGGCAGATAACCCCAAATTGCTTTGGCGTAATCAAATAAACCAATAAAATCGGACAGAAAGGACATGAATGAGTGTGTGAACGCAAATGTCCAGCATTTAGTTTCCTTTATATTGGGGCTGAAGAACTAAGCCTTTTTTTTAATACTTTTTTAAAACAGAATTTCAGCTTCCCCCCAAAAAAAAGTCTTTATCGTGTGTCTGAAAAGTAAATACTTTGCTTCTCAATACTTCTTTTCTTCAATGTTTGTTCTTTGCTTTTCATTGAATTGTTTTCTTATAATTTCGAACTATGTCTTTCACTCATTCAGAGAACTTTTCCAACCATACGACGGCAACCTAACAGTGGGGCGAAAAAGCTAAATTTTTAGAAAGTCAGTAATAGCTACAAGTTCCAGAATTCTCTTTTCTAATTTCGCCATCATCTTTTCGCAGATTTTCGTTAACAGCAGTAGTTTCTTCCTTGAAGTAACTTTTCTCTTTTCTAGATTTCCTCTTTAGTTATAGAGATTTCATTTAAATTTCTTTTCACAGTAGAAAATTATGAAGCTTGGGATCCAGTTCGGTGAATTCGGAGAATCTATTTTAAAAACTATAATGGAATAATCGCGCAAATTATCATAAAGGTAAATGAAAGAAATATTGCAGTTATATATTTATGCAGTTGTATATTTGTATGTAAATTCATGGATGCAGATTTATAATACAAAGATGCATAAAGTATTAGAAATTTTCGGAAAAATGCAAAATTTAAACAAATATGTGCAAATTCTCAATAATACAAAATCGGAAACAAAAACATATATAGACTAATTACAGCAGCTTAAACTTTTACATATACACTGCGGGGGGGAAGACAGTTCTATATCTCATGTTCTACTGGGCCGATTGACGAAATTCAACTTGCATTTTTTTTTGTCTCGAAAGCGCGATTTAGAATATATATTAGATTTATATATAGCCTTGTTTTAACATAGGTATTTTGACACAAAATTGGATTTCTTCTGAAATGACCTTTTTAAAAATGTTTTTCCATATTTCGATTCTACGACTCAAATTATGCCTAGATATTAAATTTTGTAATTTTTGGTGAGAAATTTATGAGGAAATTTAAAAATTTATCTTGGCGCATTTTTTTTTCATTTTGCGACAAGAATAATTCACTTGACGAGCTTCTTAATTTATAGCAAACTATTTTCCTTTCATTTTTTTCACTGTCCAGGAGTAGAAAAAAAAAGCCATCGTTCATACACTTTCAAACAATTTTAACAAAGTGCATAAAACATATTTGGCATTATTATAGCTTTTAAAAAATACGCCAAATTTCAAAACGCGCCAGTATGTAAATTCACGCATATCTTAGGAAAGTTTGAATAAAAAAACTCTAATTTTTGTAGATGTGCTGAAAAATACATCTACTTTAAGAGGATGGTAAAAATTTTGTAAGCTATAATTCAAAATACTTTTTGAAAAATTTTAAAAAATTATTTAAAAATACAAATTTTAAAAATAAATCATAAAAAATGGGCGAATTTTATTTAGAAT
>KK119110.1:70258-102360 GCA_000611955.2 Stegodyphus mimosarum
AGCAAAGTACTGGCTATGCTAAGAAACGATTGGCGACCTCAAAATTAACTATTCTAGATTTTGTGTTCTCCCCCTTAAATTCATCTGTTCTAAATTCGAGATCTTACCATATTATATAATGCTGCCTGAAAAATGGAACTAAAACCTAAAATTAACCAATAACAGCTTAGTTATACTTATGCATCTACTTAGTATAAATACTGCGTCGAAAGCAATTACGTCACTTACTCCTTTTTTTAACTTCTGTCCTGCCAACATCTCCGTGTTCTCCCCCTTAAATTCATCTGTTCTAAATTCGAGATCTTACCATATTATATAATGCTGCCTGAAAAATGGAACTAAAACCTAAAATTAACCAATAACAGCTTAGTTATACTTATGCATCTACTTAGTATAAATACTGCGTCGAAAGCAATTACGTCACTTACTCCTTTTTTTAACTTCTGTCCTGCCAACATCTCCGCGCTGCTTATGCTTTTCTGTCTAAGATGCTTACATCATACTTTTAAAACCAGCGTACGTAAAAAATATCGCATTTAACTATGATTGGATAAATGGCTACCAAAATAGTTTGAAATGTGTGAAAATAAAGATTGATGATTCGTCAAAATCCAGTTTCTCTTAGTTTTCGTCTGTATGCCTTCACCTTCAGCCATGACGACTAGCGAAAGTTAAAAGTACCGGTGTCTTCTACGCAATTAAAATATCACATGTATGTACATGAGTGAAACAGGATTTGTGTGCTCAGTACATTTTTATCCCCTGCAAGATTACCATGACTACACAATGTTTTAAATTTTAAGTTACTCTCCAAACAGTGAATTAGAGAAGAGTAAAGAGATTATTTTTTTAAGGCAAGACATTATAATAATTTGCAAACCGAAATTGTGTATGGTAATAACATCAACTTTGCTGCTGTTATTTTCGAACAAAGCAAAATCATAATGCTTAAAATAATTGTATCATATGATACAATCAATAAATTCTTTTGAGATTACACTGTATAAATATCTAACTTTGAGTTACTACATACTGTATTGTGATTCTATAATTTTAAATTAATGAATAGACTATATAAATGGAGAACTTCTTCTAACTAATATATACGAATTCTAACTTATTCTAACTTTAATTCTAACTTAGAATTCTAACTTAGAGAAATTCTAACTTAACATATAATAATAATCTCATGAAACCAGCGATTTGACATTGCACATTTACGATAACGAAAATATGATTAGTGAGGTAGAAGAAAAAGTGAGACTGTGAAATTGCATTTTAAGTATGCAATGCATGAGTAGAGAAACTTCTGCCCATTAAAATTCCTATTGTGCTGAAAATATTTGAAGGGTATATTTTAAATTTTATTGGATTATTTGTAATGGATGATTTAATAAGCAAAAGTCATTTCTCTTCTGTATCTTTATTACACTGTTCCCAGTTGTTAAAATCTCTAGCAATCTAAGAAGTAAAAGATCAGTACAGAACGTTTTACTCTCCTAGGCTCTAAAAAAGAAAAAGAAGAAACAGTGGAGGAACTAGACACGAAGCGAAAGAATAAATTCAATTTCTGCGACAGAGCGACACAGACTGTGAATTTTTTGCTAAAAGTAAGTGAGTGAAAGAGCTATGAGAAAAATTTTGGGGCGCAAAAAAATACTAATCTTCTCCTAATTTATGAACATTCTTGTCTTAATCTTTCATTTATCTTTCTATTGTTAGCATATTTAGTATTATCTGATGACAGAAACATATTTTTTAGATAAAATTATGACTTCTATCATAATACGATTACTGTATTTTATTTTTTATTAATGAAGAAGAAAAAGAGCACGTAAAAAATTCTTAAGGCTTAGAAGTTAAAATAAAATATTATTCTAAATTGTAAAGCAGCAATTTAGAACTCGTGCATTTTATTTCCACGCTAGCATAGGTTTAATTATTAAGCTGTATCTTCTGATGCATTTATGAAATATATGCGCTCACCACAGATGACACTTTTTCTTTCTCTTTTTTGGGTTATGAAAGTAACTAATTTTGTGTGCTATAATATAGATTTGATTCAATATCATTCAAATAGAATCAAGAAAATAGCATTTGTTGAAAGCTTAAATTTATTATTGTACAACAAGAAAATTCTAATGTAAAATATTCAATGAACTTTGTTAATTTCGGTATATGAATTATTTATTGTCTGGTTGTAATTCATGCATGCAATGTACTTCCAATGCTGGATAACGTTTACAATTAATGCAATTCCTACAAGCGGCTGGAAACAATATGCAAAATTACTACATGTTGACATTAAAATTTTTTATTTTCAATACATCTAAGTGTGTCAATCTTTCTAAACTTCTGGGTAATAAAATTCATTTTCCTTCCACTCATGATTACTATCACTACCAACAATTTAATGAAAACAAAATGACTAATGTGTGAATTCCTTAAAGAAAACTGATTAATTAATTCCCTAAATAGGATTTACAAACGACTAGACGTGTACTTAAAAACAGAAAGTTTCGTAAAATAAAATCAAGAATTCTGTGAATACATTTTGTAATAGAGAGGTTTTATTTTTAAATTTCAAAATTTCCTCCTTAAAATGAAAAATCCAGTTAGTGCAATGTTTATTGTGCTTTCATAAACAAATAAAGTCCAGTATATTTATATTCGAAATTTTCAGAGATAGCTATAGCGAATAATTTCGTGGGCTATGCTTCTACGTTAACACCGTTTCTGTATTACTAATACAGACACATTACTCACCAAAACAAGAAAATTTTCTCGCTAAATCCGAGCAAAACTTATACAGGTTTCTTCGGTGACACGTATTGAAAAGTGATATAAACTCGCAAAATTGTTTCTCTTATTCTTATTTTAATAGTTGTATAAAATATTAACTCGCTATATTTACCATATGAAAGCATAATGAATACTTGGATTTTTGCTTTAACGGATCATATAAAAATTTATATTCTGTATTTCTAGAGTTATTTCTCTCTTAATTGTGAAACAATTTTCAGAAATTTCTCTACCTTATTATGAGAGTCTTTGTATTTGAAATACACGTTTAGTGCCAATATTTCAGAAAATAAACTCTGCAGGCAATTTTTTCAAAACCCCTCTATTCGATATGAAGCCAAGTGCTACCAAGAAAAGAAAATAACAAAAAAAAAGTGTAATCGCAGTTTATCCTTCTTAAAAGATTCTTAGTGCGCTGCGCATGCGTTTGTTTTGACGAAGTTAATAATGCCATATTTCCTCATGTCTATTCCTCCTCGCGTGTTTTCCTCCCTAGTGTTTTAGAGCCAAGTTCTTGAAATTTAAAAAATACACGGTGTTTATAAAGTCTCTCTATATTTTTGTTTAAACAGGCTTTATTCTGGAATATAAGTTATTTGCATAACAATGCAACGTAATAGAATACTAAATTAGTACAATTCAACGTGTCCCCCCAAGTGTCTAGGCACAATTGCCACCATTCCACTACACTCTGGAACACCTTATGTAAAGTTATTGGTGTAATTTCAGCTGCTGCAGCCATAATTAACTGTTTTAATTGTGCAATGCTGCCAATCTTCTCTCGGAACACTTTTGACTTGAGAAAACCCACTACAGAAAATTCTAGGCGGTTTAAGCCTGGTGTCTGGTGATTGAGTCCAAAGCCGTTGAGAGCCACAACCAATCCACCTATCAGGAAAAGCTTATTAAGATAATTACGCGTAATAATGGCAAAATCGTGAGGTGCTCCATCCTGTCGGTAGACAACTGTGTCAATAATGTCATCTTATACTACCTATGGCTCAAGATATTGTTGCAACATATCGAGATAAATTTCTCCAGTGATGGCCCTTTTTGGAAACATGAAAGGACCAAAGAGCTTACACTTAGTTATTACAATCCATACATTAACTTAAAGTGTGGCTCTCTGAGATTCGTATAACACATTTGTTGTTCATCAACCCTCATTCGACAATTATGACATGTGCCTTCTTCGCTAAAGAGAACATTCTCCATTAAGTTCTCATTATCCACGGCTTTCTACAAATCATAACACATGACTTGCTGAGCTGCATAGTCCTCGGCTTCAAGCTTATGCACAGTTTGAATGTGGTAGGCATCCTTGTTTAACTGACACAATAGAGTTTTCCAAAACGTAGTATGCGAAATACCGAGTTCCGGGCTGAGTCTTCGCGTAGATGCCTAGGAGCTACGCCTAATCGCTTCTTGTACGCTTTGCTCAACTTGTAGTGTTATCGAAGGTCTCCTAGAATGGTCTTTAACACTACTAGTTCCTTTGAAATCTTTTACAAAGGTTTTAATAACTGCTCTGGTAGGGGCTTTTTTTCTGAATTTGCGGGTGAAGTCTTCCTGCACCTGTCGATACGTGTCGTTAATCCATGTATACACGTTAACAAACCATGGCTATTCTTTCCTATGTTGACAGCATTCTTTCAGATTATCTCCAAAGAAATTGGAATTAGAACGTATTTCTCAAAAATGTTTAGAGACTTTATAAACACCATGTATTTGCGTAATTTTCCTTTCCTCAGTGCGTTCAGAGAACGACCTCTCCTAAATTTTGAAACGGATTCGTCTATGTAGTGATTGTTTTCGTCTCACTTACAAAGACAAACCTTCGCAAATTGCATGATACGCCGAACCTTTCCATTTTAATCATTGAACTTTATACCAGTCTAATATAGGAAACCAGCTATCGCAGTTCAAACTGTAAATACGAACTCACATTCATTTACAATTTCCTTGAATTAACCGAACATTCACCTTCACTAATTATGTATGGATGATTTGAGCTTAAGGAGTAGCAACACAACAATAACAACGGACGAAATTCAAATTACAGAGAAGTAGAAATGAAGATATGTAATTAAATATTGTAATGTTATTATTACTATACATTAAGATTGGAATATAAGTTTTTCTAAAGAAATAATGTTGCGATAATTGCCTCTAAATTATCCACGATTACATTTCATTTGTTATGTTCTTATGATAACCGCGTTCTTTGGAAATTATGTTATTCGCATGATTTTCCACCTAGATTTTCGGAAGTTAGTGAGAAAAGAGGGAAATAGGCAAGAAAGTATGGTATATAAAAGAAAATTTTAAAAATATCTTTTAATTTTATTTCACAAACATCTTAAGCCTGTGATGCAATATCTAGAAACCTTGCCTTTGTAGCTGTCTTTCCAAGCAATTGTTTTACATTTTCCCGTTATGATTACTGAAAATAACGAAAAATATCATAAAACTATTTCGAATAATCACAAATTATAACTTTGGCATTAACTGAGTTATACGGAATTATTTTATTCGTTAAATAAAACGCAAACTTTTATTTTAATTAATTTCTGTATCTAAAACTGTATAAAAGAAGCAATTAAACTAGGATTTATTATCTAAAACATTTCCTTATAATTATACACTGCCCTGCAAAAGTTAAGGAACAGAAGGTTTTTCAAAGCTCACCATTACAAAAATGCCAGTAACATTTAAATTCACAGTTTATATGCATGAGAGTAAGAAGTTAAAGAAAATATTTTGAAAAACAATAGCTACCAATTTATTTTATAGAAATGAATAATTTTACAGAGTTTAGGAAAAAATGAAAAAAATTGTAAGTTTTGTTCACGAATGTTGACCTTCAATTGTTATTAGCATTTTCGTGGACAATATCCAATAGAGTCTATCAATATCCAGGAGAAGTCGTTTGCACGATTCGTTGAGGTAGCGGGCGATCGGATGCCACAAGCTGATGCTGTTAGACGTCTCAATGTCTCTCGTAGTGTGGTCCACTGGCTATAGAATTAGTTTGAATTGGAGGATTCTGTGTCTAGAAGACATGTTCTAGGCAGACCAAGAGTTACAACATCTGCGGGAAACCGTTGTTTAAATCTTTCGGCCCAAAGGAGAAGCAACATTACTGTGCTTCAACTCATGGCAGATCAGTTAGTGGCAACAGGAGCAAGAATCTCAGCTACTACAGTGCGAAGATGGCTGAACAATGCAGATTTGTATGCAAGACGACCAGTTGTGTTGTGTAGTGCATTTTAGGACGACACCACAAAACAAAGTTAAAAATTTTGCCTCCAAACTAACTAACCTAATAAAAACATTGCGTTGTGTAATATTTAACCGGATTAACTCTACGAGCTTTGATACTAGTGAATTTAAAATAGGCCATGTAATAAAATATGTAACTTAAAAGTAAACACAAACGTTCTTAAATTGGAAGGAATCTTAGAATTTATTTTCCGATCAGATCATTTATGAACGAAGCTATATCTATTAAATAAAATATCATTCATCTCTCCGGAGACTGAAAAAACTCTAACATTAACAGCGAAACAGATTGTTTAACAAATCAGTAATTTTAAAAAAACAATTTAATTAATAAATTAATTAATCAAAAACATACATATTTCATTTCTTAACAAATTATATTTCTGAACAACTTATTATTGCACAAGAAAAATGAATTCTACCATTTAGATTTTTTTTAACAAAAAAATTTTCCATCATAATCTTTAATCAACATTATTGTACTCAACTTCTATTTTATAGACAGTAAAAATTTATGTTTTTAATAAAGAAAACCTTTCTAAGTTATAATCTATCTTGTAGTTAATTACGTGATGGTAAAAATTACAGTATTCTGTTTTCCTTAAGTTATGTATAAATCAAGTAAGAGAAAACTAAGCAACCCCCCCCCAAAAAAAAAGGAAAAAAAAATCTTACATGAGAATTCTGAACAGCCAGTCTCTGTATTAGAAAAAAAATGAAGCTGCCGATGTTAAGCTAACTGGAATGTGCTCACATTTTTACGATGTCGAAAAATACATTGGAGACAAGTTGAACTCTCAGGCATGGTGAATATTCAGTCCCGCTGATGTCTCCTTCTAATAACTGCATAACCAGGATTACTGGACTCCAAGAGCCGGCATTCTTTTAAGGACTGGTTCCAAGTGACAGAATTAATCAGATAATGATGGAACTGAGCAGTTTTTTCCTTAAGGAATTATGATCAGATGAAAAATGGATGGGCAGCCAGAACCCTTAGAAGACAGTATATAATGGAAATTTACCCCAAAAGGGATTCCTCCAAAGAGGCAAGAAAAACGATTTTTATGTTTCGTCCATTATACTCAGCTCAAAGGGAGCAATAAGCTTCACTTCAAATTCTACGAGCTTACTTCTGAAAACTCCCTGGGAAGAAAGAGCGTGCAAAAAGAGAACGCGTGACACCTGCAACGCGTTTTTGTTAAGAGGAAGTGCGAGAAATCGCCAACCCCCGCCGAAAACGGTGAAAAACCTTCTTCGTCATACCCCGCCTTACGCCCTGTAAAATTTCACACTTTTCTAATTGTCAGTTCAATCATTAATTCTGCTCCCGCCAAAAAAAACTCACCAACTGACACCTGGGGAAAATTGAGGTGGCAAACATGTACCTCCCCGCTGGAAATGCTCTTAGCAGTGTGAAAAATGCTGCTAAAAGTCGTACTCAGAAAACATTCATCCCCCTTCTTTTCGAAGACCAGGAAAGTAGAAAAATTAATTAAATAAATTGCCATAACTCAAAAACTAATTTAGCTATTGATTCGAAAGTAGTTTCAAATTCAAAATAAAAATTTTCTGCTTCTAGTAGTATAAATCATAAATATGTGAACACAAATTAAGTATTTTCAAATTCAAATATTATGTGAAAAATACACAAAGCTCCATTGTCTGCCGTTTACATGTTTCGCGAATAACGAAAGCTAAGAATGTAAAAACTTAAGGTATCTGCCTACGTTAAAAAACCGATTTCGGCGAAAAAATTCGATTTTTTTTATTGCCCAATTTGAAAGGTCAGTTTTGTAGGATTCCAAAAATGGTTCATTTTTACGTTTATGATAATTAGAAGAGAAGATATAGCCAATTAACTGCACCGGAAGTGAAAGCAGAAAGACCGGAAGTGCCATTTAAAAGGCTAAACTTAAAGGTAAACAATGGTGTTATCCGTGCTTCTTTTTAACCTGTTTGTATGTAAATTATGCTAAGACATTTCCTTTTAATTCTGGGTACTTTTTTTTTGTTTCTGGCAATAATTATTTGCCTTAATTTATCGAATTGGGACTGGCTACACTGTAATTATTGTTTACATTTGTTCCACGCTTGTTCTTCTTTTGCTACACGCATATTGACGCTTTATTTTTGTTTAATTTTTATATTTATCTCTTTGCTTCTTTTATTTATTTTCTTTTGAACATTTGTTGCATTATTTTAAGTATTCTAAGATGCCAAAAGCGAGATCTAAGAGAAGTAAAAAGCGATTTTTTGTACGGTAATTGTTATACAACTGGAACTTGAATTGTTTTTGATAATGATGTAACATCTACAAGCTCATCGAAATTAAAAACTTTTGAACTTACAGATGTTATTACTGCAAAAAATGATCAAGACTTAAAAGGAAATAGAATATTTGATATTGAAAATATAGCTTCTGTCTTTTCTATTCTCTGCTGTCCAGTGTGTTTCAAAACTGGCTTGCAATTAGTAGAAGATTCAAAATTTGGACTTTTCTCAAACTTCAGCTTGAAATGTAAATGCGGATTTATAAAAGCATTTTCTTCAACTCCCAAAAATGAAAATAAGAATATTTTAAATTCTTTCTTGGTACTTGGATTAAGACTCATTGGAAAAGGTTACACTTCTGGTAAAAAGTTGTTTACCTCGAATTTGCCATTCATATCAAAAACAGCATTTAGGAAATCAAATAATATAATAGAAAATCAAAATTACTTAAGTATGAAGATATGGAGGGCGTGATGTACAAATGTGGAGAATTTTGAGTGTGTAAATACAACAGAACAGTTTTTCTGTTACTGAGAAATCTTTAAATGCGTTTTCTGGAAAACTAATTTTTGTAGTGTTTTTACATACAAGAAATGTAATTACTCAAAATGTTCTAAAGATATCTCTATGAAATTTAACCATAGTGTTTTCTATATTGATTACTAGGTTTTAAGCTAAAATCTAAGTTATATTTACTAATTTGATTGTTTTATAAGCAAATCTATATAAAATGATAAGAAATATTTTACAAAAAACTGGTTTTTTTCATGTAATTACACATATTTTAGTAAATTTTAGAAATATCATAAACATTTTAGTTCATAACACAGATAAGTGTTGTAGTAGTATACAGTATAAGTAAAATTGAAATATATGGAGTGGAAAAAAATATACGACTTTTAACGTAAGTGTTAAATTCTCCTAAAAATTTGCATAAAATTGCATATATTTCAAAAATTTATGAAAATATTCCTAAAAATTTACCTATTTTCATGATCTGATATCATATTTTGACTAAATAAATATATATTTAATCAGAATTCTATTTTTTTAAAAAAAAGTGGTCCGAACGTAGGCAGATACCTTAAGTATGAAAACTCCAATTAAGGTAAAACAAAATTACACAGAAATTCAGTAACACACACGCTGTGTAGCATAAAATTGGAATATGAAAGGTTAAATTTTGAAAATTCTTTAATTACTTCATTAACTCAATTTTCGCTGCACAACAGTCGTTTGTGTCCCCATTGACCCGAGGATACAGAGATACACACTTATGTTGGGCAAGAGAACACGTGTCCTGGACCAGTTAACAATGGGCGTCTCTTCTTTGCACGAACGACTGCTGGTTCACAATGCAGAGTGATTCAGGCCATCAGCTGGTCTGGAGGGAATAACGCACCAGATACAACCAGTCCCACATTGTGGAAAGACACAGAGGTGGTTGAATAATGGTTTGGGCTGGGATCGCTCTTGGTGGTCACATTGATCTGCATGTGTTCTCTGAAGGAAATTTGGGAGGTGTGATATATGGTGACGAGATCCTTGATCAATATATCCTCCCATATGCCGCTGCTATTGGTCCTGGAGTTCTTCTGATAGAGGAGATTGCGCAACTGCACCGAGCTCGGGTTGTTGAAGAATATCTTGAGTGTCACGGTATGGAGAGGATGGAACGGCCAGCTCAATCCCCGGACCCGAATACGATAGAGCATCATTGGATGAGGTCATTGGATGAGCTTCAACAAGGATTACTCTGTGTTTGATCATTGCTTCCCATTTCACTGACCCACAACTTAATTGACAGCATGGAACGTCGCTGCCACCAACGTATTGCAAGCTACGGGTGAACACATTCTTTATTAAAACCCATTTTTTAATGTTAGTATCACATTTTTCCTCAAAAAAATGTGATGTACTGTTTCTCCAAGACTGGATTCTCTGCCAAGAATGCAATGTTTTGTTGTAATTCATGTTTGTGTTGAACTTCAGAAAATTTCCTTATCGTATTCATTACAGAATCGTGTAGTGAAAATGTCGTCTAATTTTGCTGTTCCTATGTTTCTTCATTCTCAAATTAGACACAAAAAACATGCTGTTCCTTAACGTTTGAAGGGCAGTGTATATTCTCTAAAATGCAAATCTTAAAACAAAAGTACTTTGTGTAAAATCATTGTGTGAGAACTGTGTTTTAATACGTCTGCGAATTTTGAGTAAAAGGAAAAAATATGTTTAATACATTGAACAAAATTTATTCTTAGCATAAAAGCAGTTTTCCAATTAGTTTGGCTAAATGTAGGTAATAATCATGCGTGTTTTTCTGAAAAGTTTTACAACAGTTTAAGCACTGCTAATTAATTACGAAATTTTACACGCAAAACCTAAAAAAAGCGATTCTAGATTATCACCAACATTAGAAAAGGAAGAACTAAGTTTGCACTTCAGAAATACGCTGGCACTTAAATCACCAGATTTTGAACACTCGCAGGCTGGACAGAAACAAATATATCTGGAATCACCAGTTTTCAATTTGAAGCTTGTTTTTGATTTATTTTAATACTTTGTACGAATTTAACTAATCTTATAGCTGAAAGGATTCATGAAATAAATGCCTATGTTATTTCTGAAGGTACTTTGTTATAATGATCTACGCTTTTTCAATGACTTCAATCATGAGAAACTAAAATTCGAAAACTATATAAATAAATCTCAGAAGTACCAAAAAATGGTATTAAGGAAAACTTTTTTCTGTACTTTTTTAGTAAACAAAATATTTTTATTTGTATGCCGAAAGTATTTTTATTATTTATTTATTTATTAGCCACTTGAGCGATCAGCTTTCGGTCTGGCGTGCATGCGCGTTGAGAGGCTAGGCATGCCAGACCGAAGCCTGACACCGGATGGTCATAAGACAATTAAAATTTCAATATCAAACTTTTAATAAAACTAGCTCGGATACAGTCTTCTATTATGATGAACTATTATTACCTGCTTCTTAATATGTTAAGCAATTACTTGAGATGATTAATTAAACATTTTAAGCAAAGCTGCTGAAAGAATCCTCAGATTGAAGTGCTTGATAATCTAATAATACGTAGAAGAGTAAAATTTGTAAAAAAATTTAATATTCATTAATATCTTAACTCAGGATAGGTATTCTGTCATATTTTGAATGACGAAAGAATATTTAAGTAAGATGTAATACGTAGCTTTTTTATTACATCTATTTATTCATAGCAAAAGAACTATTTTATGACTCAGTATAACGTAATCTGATATGTCTTTTAATTGTAGTAATATACATGTTGATTTCCTTTTTCATTGATTATATATGGATATAGAATATACGACTGAAGTCGAATGATTGATATGAAAAGAGATTTTTAGTTATGTATGTTACTTTTTTTCTTTTTATTAGGAAAGAGCTAATCAAACAGAGCCATCTTCTCAGCTTCAATTCGGTGGAACAGTATCAGCAGCTGAGATAGCACTTGCTTATCAAGAAAAAGAAGTACTTTATTTTTTTTTTACTTTTTCTTTGATTCTATCGAATACCTTCACTTGATTATCAGTTATATTACATCTGAAGTACCAACGCTTACTTTAATGAAAGTAATCGTTCAAGAAATAATGCAAAAGTAATGTAATATAAGCGAAAAACAAAGAGTATGATATCAAGAGAAACGGTGCCACTTATTTAGATAAAATAGTTGCACCAAAAGAAGAAATCACTGAGATCTGCCGGCAAATCTGAATCAGAAACAACTTGATACTGTAGAAAGTACGTACATTTACGAAGAATCTCATGAGATAAAATGGACTAAACATGGACCAACTGGACGGTCAGTTGGTCAACATTCGAAAACAGGACGTTCTATGAAGCGCCTAACGTACTTGATCAAACAGAGATTGCGTGAACAAGGGAACCCATGAAAGTGTGTAATTATTATGGTAGAAGTGCTGGAAGCAGTGGCGGATTTTTGGAGTGAGGCCAATTTCACTTGTTATACTGAACCATTTCATCATTGGGACTCTTTCATGTTAAGACAGAGAGTAAACCTGCTATTTCCAAAAAATAAATAATGATTTGGGGACGCCTAGTATGTGGGTCTATCGCGAATGCGATTTATACGATTCCACAAATCCGCGTTTGGAAGTGCCTATCATGTGTGCTTGAGCAACAACTTTTTTGGCAATGTCTTGAAGATGCTAATGATAACGTTTGTGACACAGTTGGTGTCAGAATGTCGCAGAGACACTATGTTGCCACCAGGAGTATTATGGAGGACTACCAAGGATGCTTGGATCTTAAGAATGTCAGTCACGCCAAATGCAGTAAACCACAGCAAGGTCCACCCAGACACAGGCAAAGTAGCCCATACATGGTTATAATGGAGCCTCGCTCAGGAGGCGATCCCCAGAGGCCGAAACCTCAAAGGAAAACCTTTAACAATGCTTAACACGCAGTATCGCCACAGCTCGAGACAGATTTGACAGTACCCTTACAGTCCCTGTCAAGAATGAACAGACCACTTTAAGAACGGTAGTTACAGTCTTGCGAAGGCAGCTAATCTTCCCCATACTATGCACTTCAAACATACAGACGTTCCGAGTTTCCAGCTCGGGGAAAGTCACGCCAAATACAGGAGACTGTTGGCGTTCCAACATGAAGGTAGATTCTACTATATGCTGGCCACTGCATCTTCAGCTATCCGTGGACTATTGATACAAGTGAACCGTGTATTATAACTGAAGACTGTATGACTCCTCGCTACTGTCATTCGTGACAAAATATTCTCTCACGGAGTGAGAAATTTGTTCTTTCGTGGCATGAAACTTGCTTAGCTACGAATATCCAGGTAAGACAAACGAAGTTGAGGATTCTTTTCTTGTTTCAAAGAGCGAAACATATCATGTACCACAAACGGAATGGGTCTACGCCTTCTAAAAGTTCCCTTATATTATTTTGGTCAAAACTTTTAAGATAGCATGTCTGGAAGATTTCAGAAAAGAAGATAAGGAGGAGAATAGCAGGATAGAAGAGATAAGGAGATAACGACGGGGGGGGGAGAAAAGGAACTCGATTCAGATTTTAGAATTTTCTTTGCACTATTTCGGCCGAAATTATTGAAATATAGTTGAATTCCGCAATAGCAAATCCCTGGATATAAAGAAGTGCTTAAATTTTTGGTCCTGTCCGATTTCCTGTGCATTTAATGTTATTTTATACTGCTATATCGAATTTCTAAAGGTATGGAAATTGATATAGCGAACTGTATTTGTACCTCGTATTGAAATGTTTATGCTTTTCATATTTTTTACAGAATTTTTTTCAAGTTTAAACGAAAAAAATACTAACGCTTACAATCAACCACATTTAAGACGTTAATATCCATTTTCCATTTGCATCTGTGAAGAATAAAAATTTTTACGTTACTTTGCTTTACTTTACTCACCCACGCTTTTTTTCCCTGCGTTCTAAGCAAAGGCTCTGCAAGACAGGTGTGAAAAATTCTAGCAAAACAAAATAAGCATATCTTAGGACACCATATGGTTTTACCATTAGTGACCATTGGGCTAAAGAGTATCAGCTTGTTCTTTGGTTTCATTCAAATCCTTTGACTGTGCTTCAGAGACAGCTGTATGCAAGGTTAATGCTATGATAGAAATCTTGAAATTTTCGCTATTTAGGGAAGGAGAAATAGGGAAAGAAGAAATCGGGATTCATATAAGAGCTTGAGGCTATGTAGTTGATTTGTCTTTTAGGAAAGGAAATTTTGATTTTTTTCGGTTTTGAGTTTGAGAATGAATGCTTTCCAAGTTATGTCCTTGGAATAAGGATTTTGCATTCTTTAGATATTTTTAGAAGCATAGGATAATCTTTATTAAAGATTATTAAATCTTTGCTTTGCAAAAAGGGATATAATTTTCCTGCAGATCAAAAAGTAAATTTTTCAATATTTTTTGCTATTGATTTTTAAGTGTTTTTAAACTGTTATAGATAAAAACAATTATTTACAGTTGTAAATGCGAAATTTGAGAGAAGGATCAGAACAATGATATTTATTCTTTCTAGTAAAGTAATTTGTGTAAAATTATTAACGCACAGTGAAACTGGAAGAGAACAATAAATAAATTTAATAACTATTCATTATATAATCGTATTAATATGATTTTTTAAAAATTAGGTTTATTATTCAATTCTCTTCAGTCATGCAATCCGAATTCCGATTTACGTTTTGTATATATAAGAATTCAGTCATTATTATTATTATTATTATTAGATTTATTTAATTATTTAGAACATATTGTTCAAAAGCATATATAAATCAAAATCAAAATTGAAACAGCAAGGTTACAAATAATTATACTGAGCTAATAATGAGTCCTTAAAAATATTTTCGAAGCATAGTTAAAGCACAATAAATAAGAATTAATTATGCGACCGGCTTTAAAAAGTATATAAATTATTATTAGTATTATTTGACTATGAAACCGAATTTAATAAAACTGTAAATTAAGAAACTTTGATTTTTACTTTAAATTAGAACCTCTTTTTAAGTTGATATAGCACAAACTGACATAACATTTTTTTTGTTTCGAAGGCTGGAGAAAAGAAAGACAGAGAAGAGAAATCGAATGAAGTGAACCGAAAAACTGAGAGAAAAGAGAACGAGGTGAGCTCTTCTGGGAAACAAAATCGTGCAGGAAATTTTGGAAAAAATATCATTTAAAATATAATTATTAAACATAATATTAAATGTGTATATAATTAGACTGAGATATGATTGTGTATAGTTAGATTGAGAACAAAGATTTAGTTAGGATTGAGATAGTACACTCTGATCAGGTAAATACACTCTAATTAAGCAGCTAAATGAAAGTAATGCAGAAAATTATTTTAAGTGAGGCACATTTTCAATTCCATCCTAACTAAATTTTGAATTGACGTTTTTATTTTTGCTCCATAACTAAAATGCAAAAGTTTATAATAGCTAATTAACGCAGTAAAATAATTTTAGGTACTTTTCTGTTATTGGGACTGGATTCAGAAATGCATGTATAAAAATACATATGCATGTGTGTATGGATGGGTGCATAATACACATTTATCTATACATACACATACATGCACACGTGCATGCATTTCTGAACCCCGTCCCGATAAGAGAAAAGTACACTGCGTAAAAAATAATATGGGACAGTTCTATATCTCCCGTTCTACTGGGGCGAATGACGAAATTCAAAGTGCGTTTTTTATGTCTCGAAAGCGCAACTGAGGATGTATACTAGATTTATATATAGCGTTGTCCTAACATAGGTATTTTGACACAAAATGGGACGTTTTCTGAAATAACATACCTATTGTTTTCCTTACTTCGATTCTATGACTAAAATTTTGCCTAGGTATTAAATTTTGTAATTTTCGGTGAGAAATTTATGCAGAAATTTAAAAATTTGTCTTGGTGGATTTTTTTCAGTTTGTGCCAAGAATAATTCACTTCGAGAACTTCTTAATTTATAGCAACCTGTTTCCCTTTCCTTTTTTTCATTGTCCACGAGCCGAAAAAATAATCCGATAATATTCTGAAAAAAAAATATCATTCCAGTTAAAAAAGTTCTTAATCAAAATTGTTTTATTTTTCAGGCACTGAGTTTTTCGCATCACCTCAAATTTCTTCGTTTCTGCGAAAGAATGGTAGATCAAAACTTAATGTCTGACATTAGTATTGGTAAGAAAGATTTCTCGTAAGAATCACACGGTTTCTTTTTAATTTTAAAAATGCGTCCACAGATATTTTCCTGTTTTGTAGATTATAGTTTTTACGATACACCAAGTGACGAATTCAAGGACAAAGGCCTGGGATCTCTGTTGCCTTTATGGAAATTCAATTATCAACCCATGAGAGGCATGGCCATTACAGGCTTAAGCTGGAACAGTCGCTATTCGGATATGTTTGCAGCTGCTTTTGGTTCCTGTAAGTCCCATCTATAAAAACAATTCATTAAATTAATTGCAAATAATTTAGGTTATAATGCACAGATTCTGATCTGAAATCATACTAATTCGCGTGAATAACTAAGAATTTTATTATCCTATTTGGATGAAAAGAACATTTTATATTTTATATATGAGTTTGAAGAACTATTAGCCCTTTTAGCTCGGTTTGATGAATGAAAATTTAAAATTGATTAAACCTAATTTCGAAGATAGGAACGGTCGAAATGGCTTCTCACGATTTTTTGGAATCGGGAATAATGTATTTAATGTTTGGTATTGCTATTTTTATTTCATTGTAAAAATTAGAAATTTTTTATTAACAAACTCTACGATTTGAGAGCGAGCAGTGGCAACACTTCTCGAAATAAAGCAGATTTTTATCTCCAGCGTGTGAAACTGTTGCTATTCGGAAAAATGAGAACGAAAATTAACGTTTTAAAAGTTTTTAGTTAATATTTCTGATTTTTAGTTTTTTTTTTTTTTTTGAAAAAAGTGGACGTTGTCTTTTCTAGGACCCAGAAAAGAATTGTAGAAAGTTTGGGGACGATAGCTGCTTTGAAAGTTGATAATACTGGTCAACAATGATTTTATTCAGAATAAGCAAGATAATTCTTTTGTGCAGTCTTGTATGCTGATTTCAGATATGCGTTTAGAATTTGTTATCAATTCACGTATGCAAGTACTTTCTAAGAATATGAAGTTTAAATTATATGCATGAAGATATGCTGAAACTTTAATTACGAGATTTTTTATAATTTCTGTCATAAGTTATCTGCAATCCCAAATAACTGTTACCACAAACGACGCTATAGTTCTTAACAACAAATAGAAAGTCCCATCCCTTCATCCAGGTTATAAATGTGAATGAAATATGCGCATATCTAAAAATAATTCTACGAAGGATTCAGTCATATCTCTCTATATGAAGAAGAATGTATCTTTGTGTGTTTGTTCGCGATTAACTCAATCACTACTACAGCTATCGTCACCAAACTTTCTACAATTCTTTTCTGGGTCCTGGAAAAGACGACGTCCACTTTTTCAAAAAAGAAAAGCTAAAAATCAGATATATTAACTAAAAACTTTGAAAACGTTAATTTTCGCCCTCATTTTTCCGAATGGCAACACGCTGGAGATAAAAATCTGCTTTATTTCGAGAAGTGTTGCCACTGCTCGCTCTCAAATCGTACAGTTTGTTAATAAAAATTTCTAAGTTTTACAATGAAATAAATAGCAATACCAAACATTAAATACATTATTCCCCGATTCCAAAAACTCGTGAGAAGCCATTTCGACCGTTCCTATCTTTGTACGACTTTAATCAGCCCAGCTATTAATTAAAAACTCTGAAAATGCTAATTTCGCGCTCATTTTTCCGAGTAATAACAGTCTCGCACGATGGAGATAAAAATATTTTATTTTAAAAAATATTGCTACTGCTCGCTTTTCAAACGTAGAGCTTGTTAATCAAAAATTTCTAAGTTTTTAAAAATCTGTATGTATAAAGAAGAATGTCTATTTTTGTGTTTGTTTGTTTCCGTTATTGATTTCTGATCAATTATGACCAATTTTTTGCCACATTTAATCGATTAAAACTGAATATAGAGGAAATATTGGACGGAACTTGAGCTTTTACGACCATTTGATTAGAAAGACGAAAATCGTTAAAAACCTGCGTACCATTGTTGCTGATATAATGAAAGAGAATTAATTTATTTTTCTATCGAAATTTTGTATGTGAGTCCATATTACATCAGACTGAAAAATGTATGACTATGAATCGTATTTTTTGCATCGTTATTACAGAAGGATTACAGCGGTATCGTTCTATGTGCTGTTAGATACATTGCTTTCAATTAACTGGTATCAGGTACCTCCACTGGTGATAAATATAAGTAGAGTATTGTGGTAGTATAAGAATATTTATTGTTCTTCCTGGAATTCTGTTGAACTGCACAAAATTATACTTTCATTCTCCAATACGGGAACAGAAATATGTATTAAGAATTCGTTAAGTATAGCTCATCTAAACACTTCCTGTAAAGACCTGAAACATTACACGTCACTCCATTACACCTTAAAGTAATACTAATGGATGCCAATAGACTGGAATTATAAATGTCTAAGAAACAAATTTCTTAATATAGTACAAATAGCGTTAAAAATCAGCTGAGGTATTTTGGAGGATCACAAATTAGAAAATTACTTGTGAAGTAGAAATTCAGTCAGCCTATTCCCACTTAAGATGCTGAATGAGTACTTCATTTTTTGCATTCCTTTTCAAGATTTCCTTGTTTACAGTTTCTAAGCTGATGATGTGAAAAGGTGTCAAAAACAGTGGCGTGCAGTATGCTTGCTTACGTCTACAAAGCACTCGAAAGATATACTTCAAGCCTTGTCAAGCGGACTATTTTAATCAAAATTGTCCATCTTTTATCCATCCACCTTTTATATTTTAGATGTTCCTTCTTCAGTACACATATAAATATATATATGTATGATTTTTTTTAAATTTTACCTACGTATCATAAAATGTTTTTACATCACTGGAAAATTCAGAATACATGTTTTAAATCAGACACAGAAATGTCGTTAAATTTACACATTTTGACTCGTAATACAAGAAAATATTGAAGATTTGTTCTCAGAGTAATTAGTTAAAGAAAAACCCGAGTTTTGTTCGCATGATGGCTGTACGAATACTAAATCTTTTGAAAAAGAAAACTGAACAGTCAACTGTGCATTCGCCAAAATTAGAATTCAAAACTTCTGATGTTTAGTTTAGCTTATTTTGATGGTTAGTTAGCTGTTTGTACCGACAATTACGTCTGGAGGACACATAGAAAAAAGGCCTTTAATTCAACAAGCATCGCTATATCAAATGTAAGATCTTTACTACTTGATGAGTAAGCAAATACTGACTTCCTATATTAATTTAGCGCTGGGGTTTAAAGATGAAACACGAATAATTATTGCTTAAATTATTTTATTATTAGTACTGGAGCGTGAATGTAGGACATCTAATTTTACATTCCATTCCTTTTTTTATTTTATTATATTTGTTCTTGAAAATAAAGTAAATTAATGTGTAAATTTGAAATGTCTACTTCTACTATGAATGCTCTATTTTTGTACTTTTTGGCAGCTCCGTAAAATTCATTACAGAGAAATTTAGTAACAGGAGAAATTATAGAAGAATTAAAATAAAATACATCAATTAACAAATAAAGTAAAATGTCCAAAATAAGGATGCATGGAATAGGGTGGAAACATTTATGCTGTAAAATAAGGACTTGGATTCTATTAAGTAAAAATTATCGAACTGATTGCTTTGGGAATATCTCTGCTAAGATTTTTAATGTTCCATACTCCTTTACAAGACGGTTCTGTATTACAATATTTTTTGGTAAAATGTATTTTACAGCGAAGGGGAACGGAAACTTTCTCATGTAAAATCTGTTTCGAAACAAGTACATTTTTAAACAGAAGTTTTGAACTATGATACAATTTGTTTGACCTTTCTTTTATGCCATACAGTGTTTTTAATAATGTCTACCAAATTGATTTCTACTGTAGATTTGTAGACTTTAAAACTAGTAATAAAAATTAAGATACAATAATACGCCGAACAAATATTAATTTAGAAGTCGAACAACAAAGTTTCCCCCAACATTATTAATCAAGCTGTTAAAAAATGCTTATCTCAACACACCAAAATGCAGACTCTTGTTTTAGGAGGTTATAAAAATTCTGTTGCCATTCCCTTCTTTCCATCAATTAGCTATTAAGTTGCACTTATTTTACAGAAATTTAACTTTCGGGTCGTTTATTCTCCCATCAATAAAATTCGGATATTTCATACTCAAGGACCCCATTCCGGATATGAATTCCTGGGGTATTTACAGGATTACTTGCCAGTGTGGTTTAAACTAAAAGAAAAACTAAAATGGGCCAAACTAAGAGAGCCTTAAAATTTCGCGTTAAGGAACATGAGGCATATGTTAGAAAAAAGGAACGTCGTTGGTCCGAAAATCACACTTTCAATTTTTCTGCTGCCAACATTATTCAAGAAACATCTTCCATTGGTGAACTGGATTTTCTAGAGGCATTTCACATTCAAAAAAATCTTTCTGTTCTAGTTAATGATCCTAATTCCAATCCATCTTTGCCTTCAGCCTTTAAAGAAATTATGTTTTAGTTCTGGTTTCATCAACAGATGACGCCAGTAGCTTGTCTCCTGTGCAGGCTTTCTTATCCTATCTAATCGTTCTATCTTATCTCGTTCATTTGCGCTTTTGCAGCTGAGGCTGATGGTTCGGTAAAACCATCGAAACTAGTCCTGTGAAAATTTGAAAATATACCGCTGATTTTTGTTGTTTGACTTCTAAATTAGAAATAGTAAGTTTAAGACTTCATTGACTTCCTTCTTTATGACCTCGAAACATTTTTCATATGGCTTTTAATAGATGCATTCTCAAACGCTCTAGAAATAAGAGTTTGGGAAAACATTTTCGTGATAAGTTCAATAATTTTTTTTTACACTTAGGTCAAATGATATGAAAAATAAGTTAACAAAACTGTTAGGAGTTGTTTGATTATTGGAATTCAAGTGTGTATACTTTTTGCATATATTCAAATGTAATGAGCTTTATTGTGTCTGAACCGAGGCTATCTTTATTGTTAAATTATCATTCAATTTTGTACATAATTAATAGACACAATTTTGTTATGCTTACTCTCAGATGACGTCGCAATGCGCCATCGGTCAGGATGTGTATGCATATTTAGTTTGAAATGCCCGTCCCATCCAGAGAAAGTTATTTCTTGTAAATCTGGTGTCTGTTGCGTGGAATTCAGCTCGTATCGACCTTATCTTTTAGCCGTTGGACTCACGGACGGATCAGTGGCGGTGCACGATGTTCGCAAAGCAGGAAGCTCTCCAGTTGCCATCAACAAGAACTCAAGACTTGAGCACAATGATGCCGTCAATCAGGTATGTATTCTATAATATGGAAAATAATCAATGATGCATTTAGTGATATCATGAAAGTGCTCCGGTAAATTAACTACAGCTGCTTAATGTTCACATTTCTGTATTCGGCTCATATGGCTGAGAATCTGAACTAAAGGGCATCATCTACGGAATACAGATTTAATGATCATGAAATTACTTCAAGATTGTTTGGCTTCATGGAAAAATAAGATTCGAAAACTAAAAATTATCTTAGTTTTGATCCATCACATACCATGTTTCATAATTTGCTTTTATGATTCTATATTGCAATATATAATTCAGAAACACATTTTTACTATACAACATTCACCAATATTATGTCATAATATTAAAGTTGAACTTGTCTCGTTTTAAAAAATAACATCTCATTAATTGTGGGTAGATTTTCTGGGAATTTCTTTAAATATGTATTCAAGAAATGAATTTGATACTGATTAAAAAGCAACACTTTGAAGTTTTTCTAGCATAACGTCAACAGACATTTTGATTGCTTATTTATATTTGTCACCATTCAAAGAATAGTCGCAACTTTTGTAGGAATTCCATAGCTCTATTTCTATTTCAGTTATTATCATTTCATAAAAAAAGTATAAAAGCTATATTCAGGTCTTTGAGCAGATAAAAGTACTTCCAGTTACTTTAATTTTACTTTCGATAGATTGGAGAATTCTGATGTAGACTTTCTTTCAGAGGTACGTAGACTTTTCTTCGTGATTTTGTACTGCACAAAACCATGCTTCACAAGGCGTATTTTTAAAAACGTAGCCTGGCAAATCATATCAAGATCTGATACGTTATTCTCCTTCAAGAAATTTACTCAATACTTCTTTGAAATTCTAGAAATATTTTCAGAAATACGTTTTTCGTCCAGCATTGTCACTTTGCTGTTGCATCACAATAAACGAGGACTAACTAGAAGGACAGATCTAGAAGAGCTGGATGGATAGAATTAGAAAGAAGGGCACGCAATATCTTAAGGTAGTAATTCTCAGAATTTTACAGTTTTGACACACTTAACCGAATATCTTTGATACTGCAACGCAATAACTTTAATTTGTATTATTAATTAATTTCCCTGCGAATATTATATTTTGATTTATTGATTAATTTCAAGTCTGTGCTTCAGCTGTTTCACAAATATGCCGAATAACGTTTTTACTGTTGCTAGATCAACACACAAGAGATAAGGAAGACACATTCATCTTTATTCTACATTAGATCTGTTTTGTTGTTTTCATCGTTGAAAACTGTTGATTTGTACAAACACGATGCTGATAAAGATGCGACATTTTAAAGCAATTATTATTTAAATCTGAAAATTTCTTAGTTCATTTCATAGATCTTCATAACACATTAGTATGTTACGATACGTCAGCTGGAAAAAAGCTCTAAAGATTTGAAGACATATTGTCATTATCATTATACTTTTAATTCACGAGAATCGATTCCAAATTCTCTTATCTTCCGTTGAGATACACTCAGTGAACGAGAGTATAGAGGTATACTTGTTAACTTTGTCCAAAAGAACAATTTTAAGAATTCTTTTACAAAAACCAATCGGACGTTCAAATACATTCGCTATAACAGTTATAAAAATGTTTTGCTTAAAACTATCGGTATCACTGTAGTAAACTAAATCCTTCTGCAAAAAATAAAAAGTAAGTTCATTTTCAGTTTCTAAGAAGTGCACTAACGATCCACTTGGTAGTAAACCACATCATTCTTTCGGAAACGGAAATCTTTCTTTTCTCCCTTTTGCGAAAAATCTTTCTTGTCCTGCATCTTATTTAGGTTACTCTTAAGACAGGGGGATGATGTGTTTGGCAGACTGCCAACCAGGTCTAGCTATCCTTGGTCAGACAACATCTGACTACCACTTCATCTTTACTGAAAATATATATCTACCCGAGAAAGTAACCCGAGTAGCCATTCCTAGAAGCCCATGTTACTTGATACTCAACAACAGGGTATTACGGGCGTTGGAACCATAACGGGGCCATTAACACTACAGCTAGTAATACGAGTTAACAGAATGTTAGCTATACTATCCGACAAAGCCTAATATTACCATCAATTAATAAACGAATTTTTAACTAAACTGGTGAAATAAATTAAGAGAATTTGCATATTTTACCGAATTGCGTGAAAAGAACTGAACTGAAGAAAAAACCACTGCTTCTAGATAAAAACGCAAATCTTGTACGGCAAGTACGTAAGCGTACACGTGTGTGTAGGCGAAGCCAGCAGAAAAACAGGCCTTGTAAGAGCGTGAAGGGTAAGACGAATTTCGTTCGCTAGCACACCTCGGCAAATTTCTCGGTGTTAACTTGCAGGAATCGGTTAAATTCACATCGGAACAGTAAAAATGAATAACCACCAACGTTTAGATGATGGAATGAGGGGGCGAACTGTGGGGAGGTTAGAGGCAAGCCAATCGCAAGTCCAAATATGCAGAGAGTTTAATTTAACGCCCAGCGACGTGTGTAACCTATGGAAACAGTTCCATCGAGAGAAAGCCCGGGCAAGGTCGTTCAAGAGACACGACGGTCAGAGAAGACCACTATTTGCCCATTTAAACGAGGCGTAACATAGGGGTTATAGCTTCTCAGCTCTCTTGGGACCTGTATGCAGCCACAGGAACCCGTGTAACAAGGGTGACTGCTTTCGAAAGACTGCATGAGAGAGGGTTGTTTGCCAGAAGACAGGCTGTTTGCGTCCCGCACACATCTACGGACAGGAGAGTCCGATTAGCATGGTGCAGGCAACATAGTGATTGGAGTACGGAGCAATGGGCGACTGTTCTCTTCACCGATGAGTCCCGTTTTAGCCTAAACACCGATTCTCGCCGTACTTTCATATGGAGAGAGCCAGGGACCCGCTACCTACCCTATAATGTCCTCGAAATCAACAATTATGGGGGTGTAATGGTCTGAGCAGGCATCACGTTGGATGGCCGCACACCTCTCCATGTCTTTGACAGAGGCTCTGTGACTGGTGTGAGGTATAGGGATGAGGTCTTGGAGCCCTGTGTTAGCCTTTTCCGGGGTGCAGTGGGCCCCGAGTTCATCTTACAGGACGATAACGCGAGGCCACATAGAGCTCTTCTGGTCGACGAATTTCTCGAGAGTGAGGATATTCGTCGGATGGATTGACTAGCCAGGTCTCCAGACCCTAACCCGATATAGCATATCTGAGACGCTCTGGGGAGGGAATTTGCAATTCGCAGTCCCCCTCCGAGAACCATCCAGGAACTGAAAACAGTATTGCTGATTGAGTGAGACCAATTGCCACAGGCACTGATAAACTGCCTTATTTCCAGTATGACATCACGCTGCGAGGCCTGTATGGCTGTAAGGGGGGACCATACCCCCTGTTAACCCATTTCTTTTATGTCTTCTGCAACCGCTGTTTCAGACTTTCAGACTCCCATGAGTGATACACACGAACATGTGTGTCTATTGTAACTGCTGAATGTTTATTTTGTTTGTATTATATCAACCTATGTTCACACCAAATTTTATTAAAATCTCTCTGGTAAGTCTGGAGATCGTAGATCAAATATGAAAATTCTCTTAATTTATTTCACCAGTGTATTTCATGAAATTTTTTAAGAGTGATTAAGTGACACTGTGTTATTTTTTGATTGAATTAAATTGATGCACATTTAACAGATTTTACGATTCCAAATTCTCTTATATAAACTCTTCTCTCAATATCAGGAGGTACGATGTGCGTTCGCATGTTTTTTATTAATCTCATTTAAGAACTTGCTTGTAAAGTCACTAGCTACATTTTTACAATTTTGATTATATAATATTTTGCAATGGGCAAGAGAGAGACAGTTAAATATGAGAACAAATCAGCATTGTCCATTTCTAGCTGCCACTTTTCAGTATGTATAAATATCACTTCCATTACTTTAATGTTAGAAAAAACTACTCGATTTTAATCTCGTTTATAACCCAAGTAAGATACTTTAGATTTCTGTATTTTAAAGCATGAGTGGTTTAGTTTTGCCTTCTAGGCAGATGTCTAAGTTTGGAATCACGTTCAGTGAATAGATTAGAAACTGATAAATGCTTAAACCATAGCAGTTAAATGGAAGATCTAACGTTCATTTAGCTCATAACTAATCAAATTTAAATTCTCTGAGAGGGCAAACTAAATTCAGCCTCTAAAGAATCAACTCTGACAACGTACAGATGTAAACACTGAATGTTATGCGTTCGTTACTGAATATATAAATTTGCTCTCTGGACGTACAAGTTTAATTAAGTATAATTTAAATTTATCTCAAAATAAAGTATCAGATAAACAGAGATTTAGAAGGGAAATCAGAATTGAGCATCTGGTAAAAAAAAGTGAAAAATAGCAACTGCTGTTAAAATGAAGAGTTAAATAAAACCGAAATAAGGATTAATGCAGAAGTGAATGAACTTCGAGTGAAATTTTAAGCAAGAAAAAAAAGTAGATCTTTCAATTAAATTTTAAATAACATATTAAATAAATAATTAACTTTTATTGATGTCGCTTACAAGTTGTTTCTGGGTACAAATTTAAATTATTGTAAATCAATGTACGTGTAGTGAGCTTGGATGTAAACCACGTCTCAGTTTATTTTATTGTTATGTTTAATTGATAGTAGTGCGTTTAGTTAGCAGTTTTGCATTTCGCTATTATAAATACCTAAAAGCAGTCATACGAATTGTATCATAAAAGCAGTTGTAATACTTGAGATTTGCATATATCTTAATTATCTCTTATCATCAAAATACTTATTCTTCCCTCTCAACAGTGAGTACTGGCGTAAAGAAGAAAAGACAAAGAAATTCAGACATACACAAAATTAATTACATTAACAGAAAAAAAGGGGATGTAAAAAATAAAAGTACAATATAAAAATCTGAGAGATTTTCAGATTATGATATATTACTCCCAAAGAGGAGCTGTGTCTTACCTTTATTTATTAAGTATCACGTTCTTCCACTTAAACCATAAAATGCAATTCAACAACAATACCGTAAAATATTTCAAAAGGGCATATCTTCAGAATTTCCGATACACAGCCCCGCGCGCTGGATATAAAAATGTTTTTTTCCGTACAGTGTTGGCTTTGAAATCGTTGAGTTTGTTAATCAAAAACTCGTTTAAATGTTAGAAAATATGAAATCGATAAGAAAACAAATTCCAATTTTCAAATTAGAGCTTCCAGATGGTCATATTCGCTGGAGGGCTACGGTATTCAGAATTTGATGGTTCTAGGTACCGTTATTTTATCACAATGTGAGAAACACACATATATTCATGAAGATTATTCATTATTCAATTTCTTTAAATGTAATGCAGAGCTCTAATATTTCGTGACAGCAATTTGAAAAGTGATGCGCCGTTTATAGTGAACCAACGCAAAATGATAAAACGAAATTACTAGTCCTTCTGGACAAATTGCTTCTTTGGGCTAAAAATATTGATGATTATTAATTGGTTGTTATTTAGTTTATTATTTGATTTATTGTAAAATTTGAATTTAGTAAGTAATTATTGTTGATGTTAGGCAATGTAAAACTTGGCTAGAATGTGTACTTCATATCTGTTTCGTTATTTCCGATGTTCTGTTCAGTTGCCGTAACATTGCAGACATGGCTTGTGCATCTAATGCGGCGCTAAATAAATGTTATTTAGTTATTTAGAAGAATACTAGTCTGTTCTTTGATATTTATCTGATAAATATGGTAAATACTCTCGCGTAATGTGTAATATATAATATGCAATATGTCCTCGTGTAATATGTTTTGACAAAACTGAAAACTCACTTTTTTCTTGCCAGAAAAATATTTTAATATTTTTAAAGAAAGAACCAACCTAAAGAAAGTACTTTTACTTTTAGAAGCTCAATGAAATTCATTGTCAACGCAATTTTATAATTGAAAACGATATGCGCTGAATAAGTTTGATGCAATATATTATAAATTTTGTCGAATAACTAAGATTAAAAATCATACTTTTTTAAGGTAAAGTGGCTTCCTGATAACATCGATGGCCAACCAAACTTTTGTTCTATTTCTGCCGATTGCAAAGTGATTGACTGGGTACTTGCTAAGGTGAGTATTTGATGCATGCCTTTGCAGAGAACGGTTACATATCAAATTTCTTCCCCGCCAATTAAACGCTTGCTTCTAAAATGAATTTAACAATTCAAAGGTCTAATTACACAGATTTCTTAAGTCCCTCTCCCTCAAAACGCTTTTCACCCAAGAAAAACCGCTACGTAAATCGAAGGCTGCAGAAGTCATACTGACATTATTTGTAAACAAATAATTGCTCTATTATCTAAGAGGTCTTAAACTCTCCTCCTTTTGTGACCAAAATGACCTCGCAGAAACACCAGGAAAAATATTCTGTCATCGGTTTTCTGTAATATACTAAATGCAATCCGAATATTTATAATAGAGGGATTTCAAGAATCAGGTCAGATATTTTTTATCTACTTCAGTTTTAATTAACACATGTCATCGATGAACTTAACTGCGCTTCTTTTCGGTAATACGAAAAAGTTCTATGAATTTTCAGCTTAGCACGATACCTTTCGATTTAAGTTGAAATTTTATAACTTTGATTTAGCAATTTCGGAAAAGCATATTAATTGCCTTTTATAAATAAGTAAAATGTAACAAGATTTTCTTTTCTTTAAATGATTTTGCAGTCATAAAATGTGTGAGTATATTTAATATTGTTAACTTGGTAATAGTATGTGCTAAATCTGTTTCATATTTTTGTAATTTGTTTTTCTAGTACAGCAGTTAAGAATATAGTTAAGAATAGTTTTTTTTAGTACAGCAGTTAAGAATATAGTTACAGCAGTTAATAAATAATTATCAATTTGCAATTCAATAGTAACTGAATCGCAAATTGATAATTATTTATTATATTGAATTTTAAATATACAGCGCTTTTATGAAAATTAAAATTAAAATTTTATGATATCAGAAATGTAAATTTAAGTAACTATTCTTGAATCAAATAAGTAATTTTTTTCAGGGAAGTTTATTAAATCGTAATATGATTAATCGTTAAATTTTTTATTTATTTTTAAAATGTTTAAATTAATGTTAAGAATATTTTAATAAGTATATAAGAATGAAATGAATTTAAAAAAAAGGGAAATAATTTTGAATGCTGGTACATAAAAAGGATGTAAAATAGTGCTTGAGTATAATGTAGGAAATATTTAATATTTTAAGTAAATATTGTTATAATGAATATAAAAATATCAATAATTTTAGAACTTGAATAATTATAATAAAACATATTACGGGTAATGCAATTAAAATACGAAAGTAAGCAAATAAAATTAGGGTAAATGAATAGTAAATTTTATGGATCGTAGATCCGTTAGATTGTTCTGAAGCTGGAGACGTGAAAAAATGAGCAATGCCTAGTCAAGAATCGCACATCTCTAGAATACGCACCGAGTGTGCTACCGTTACACTATGAAGGCATGCTTGAAAGGGGAGAGAAAATACTTTATATACTCCCCCTTTTAAAGGAAGCCAGGGGATTGGGGGACCCGATCGCCAAATCCGGATGGTGAGGAATTATTGTTCGCCAACTTTTAGTTTGGAAGCCACTGTAGAATCATTAAGTTATTTTGAAGCTGGAGACATGAAAAATGAGCAATATCCCCCTCCGGAACTCGAATCTCGACCTTTCGAATACTCGTCGAGTGTGCCACAGTTACATCACGAAGGCATGTTGGAAGGAGTCAAAAATATATCTCATTAGATAATTATATGTTAAGCATAGAGCACGCTGAGGAAGTATTGGTTCCAAAACACAGGCCTATCGTTACCTCTGTACAATTGCTTCTTTTGCCCTCCTCATATGAAATAATGTTGAAGGCTCTCATTTTATGATTAACTGTAAATTTCTTATATATTATTATTATACATATTTTTTATTATGGAATGTATTACTGCAGTTTACAAAGGCCAGTTTCTTTATGCAAGGAACGGAGACCTTTTCAAGTAACTACCAGTCGCTGTTTGCCACTGAGGCAGAACAAACACACTAATTAGTTCAAGTAGATATTCCTTACTAATGGAAATGCTGATTTAGAGCTACTGTAGACACTTCAAATTTGGTAAAATAAGAAATTGCAAATGAAAGATAATAACAGTAGAACCATAACTTCTGCAATATTACTACTACTATATATATGATATTTAAAATATAATATATCAATATAAGAATTGGGTTCATAAATTCTTGTATGTGTTACAGCTAATTAGGATAAGTAATGATTATGTAAAAATTTTTATATGTGATACTCTGTGAAAACAAAAACCTTCTATCAAGAATTATGATTATGTGGACTCTAAAAGAGAAAGACTTTTAGACTAAAATACTGAAAAATTGAATAGAGCTCTAAAATTATATTTATTTTTAAAACATTCCACATAAAAAATTATATAATTATTTAATCAATTATGTTGATCAAAATTTTATGATTTACATTTCTCTACATTTGCTACTGCTTCAAGTCTTTTTCTCTATTTCTATGTCCTTTGCTCCTTGAAGGAGGATTTGTGAAACAAGATAAATATGTAAATGTAAATGTAAATTATAATTTATATTAGCAATAGCCCTATAATGCTTAATTTAATAATCCCCATAATCCCTCCCTCTTTATTTAAAAATAGTAATCTTTTTCTGCACTGCGTCATTTCGAGACAAATTCATGTCTTATGACTCTCACATATCGCTTAAAACTCAAACAGCCAATAATAATTTTATAGCAGTGTTAATTATCCAATAAAATGCATTGAGAACCGAAACTAATTCCAAATTAAGATTTCTAAACGAACCATCACTTGATCCACTGGCTGGTGGGCTTGCACAGGTCTGACTGGGTTGCGATCTCTACGAGTTGCTTGCTGGGCTGCCTCGAATTTCCTAGCGTACACTAAAGCGCTTTTTATATCTTTGACATCCACCATTCGTAGCTCTTTCTATATTTCAAGATCCCGGATGCCGTCGATGATGTATTGCAGATACAGGATTTCCCTTGCTTCTGTCGGGCACTACGAAAAGGCGAGGTGAGACAACCTTTCCTCATCCGTGGCGAGCTCCTGGAATGACACATTGGGCTTCTTTTAACGGGATTTTAACTGAAGCCTCCTGTAGTCTTCAAAGATTTCTCCCTAAAGCGCAACTCCAATGCGCTTGACAGAGCTTCGAAATCTAGCCTTTGGTTTGCGGGAAGAGTCTAAAGGATATGCACTGCCTCTCAAGAAGCGGCACGATGACAGGCCTTAGCTTGGAAATCCCATCCATTTGCATCCGTCACTACAGAAAATTGTGTGTTATACACTTGCCAAGAGGTCTTCCCATTCATATGTAGATAGTTTCAGAGAAGGACGAGCAAGCATCGGTAAAAATTTAAATTCATCTGTATTGCTCCCTGCTTTCGCGACGAATTTCTTTAAAGTATCGACTTCTTTGACAACTGCAGAAACTCTGTTATCGATTTGCCGTTCGATTTGCTGCTGAAAGGCAGAAACTCTTCCTTCGATTTGATCTTTGACGGAAGAAACTCTGTAATCTATTTGTTGTTCCACGGCCGAAACTCTCTCTTCTATTTGTTCTTTCACAGAAGAAACTTTTTCTTCATCAACAACTTTATTTTCATGTATAACTTTATTTTCAAACGCGTCTGTTCTGCCTTCTATAGCCTCAAATTTGTTTTCTATTATGCTGGTAATTTCTCTTTTCATCTCTTATTGACCTGCTTCAATCTTTCTTGACCAGTTTGCATTTATTCTTTAACTGATTTTTGACCAGTTTCCATCTTTTGTTTAACGCATTCTTGATCCGCTTTCATCTCTATAGTATCTGTCGACTGTTTGGCGATTAACAAAGCTCGCTTCGCGCGTTTAGTCTCTTCTCGCAGGAAGGGTAACTGTTGTAAGGCAGTCGATGTTAGCCGCGAGAGAGCAAGGTGCTCTATTTTTGCTATGCTGTAGGAGCGATGTATTTGGTTTGTATTTAGTATTTGATCGTATTTGATTTGTATTTAATATTTGATATTTTTATTTGTTTATTGCAATTATTGTTTATATTGTTTGTTACTGAAATGTAATGTTTGTTATTGTATTGATGCCTTAGTTGTAAGTTTGGCTTCCTGTCCAGGCATTGTACTGCCCGAGACGTGCAGTCCTTGGGAAGGGGGCAGTGTTACGGATTTTGTATTTAATTAGCTATTTTAATGGAATTGTAATTAAAATTGTTTTATTTTCCTGTGCAACGCAAGGCGTGACGAATTTGAAGAGAGTAAAGCCAGAAAAGTAAAAATACAAGAGCGCGTGTATCCAGAATAATCCAGAAAAAAAGAGAATGATCTTGTGCTGATTAAAAAGCTTATAAAAGCCGAATTGAAACATCTCAGCTCAATTGTAGCTGTTTTAAGAGAACTGTTGTTTACTTATTGCTGTTATTTTGATTGTAGCGAATTCGCTCTGAGATCGAATTAATTTCTCTGTATTTTGAATTTAGCTCTGTTTATATTCTAGTAGTTTAAAATATGACTCCTGTGAGATATTGTGATATTGGACGAATATCTCTGAGGAAATATTTCAGCATTTTGTTTTATTTCTTGAGAAAAGAATAAATTTTATTAATTTTTTATCGACTTGTGCATTCAATTCATCACGAACCCGTACGCACGGAACAATG
>KK119110.1:102401-122572 GCA_000611955.2 Stegodyphus mimosarum
GAAGTTAAATCTTTGGAAGGGAACGAATTTAGATAATTTATTGCTGTTACAAATTAGACTCTTTCAGTTTTCATAAGATATAAAATGCTTTAATTTGTGTTTATAAATCCAAATTACTTGCAATTTTTGTCATGATGGAAAACATGTAATGTTTTGCTTCTTTCATAAAAACACTTCAGTTTTCTAGAGACGTGTCATTTTAAGCAACAAAGTTATATGAAACTGTGAACGTTAACAGAGAATTAACCGAGAATTTTATTAGAAATATATTCTGGTTTGATTTAGTTTTCTTCTTGTTTCTTTACTTTTAGCCGAAAGAATTCACCAATGATTTCAGATCAATTACTTTTCAGTGATTTAACAATGTATCTCGTGCAGCGTTATTTCGTTATTTCTACTTGAAGTTAACTTTTTTTTCAGACCGAACTCATACCTTCCGAAGTCCTCAACTTTCGAGAAAATGAACTATTAGCTGAAGAACGCTCAAGAAAGAAGAGTAATTTTACGAGTACGAAAAAAAAACCTTGCATTTTCCCATGATTTCTTTGTTAATTTAGTGCATCTTTTAACTGATAGAGTGTCATTATTTGCTGTTAATATATTGTCATAAAGGAGTTTAGAACAGGATTACACTAATTCAGAGCAAATTAGTTTATAAAGTTGGTACTGATCTGGTCAAGACTGATCTTGAAGTTAAGTCCTGCAGATCCTACTGGACAAGTTAGGGAGTTATCTTTACGTTTGAAATATTATGACAAAGTCCCGAGACGTTTTAAATAACCTTTTACAACATAAAAGACACGAGTTGCGCTACAGACAAACCACCTCTCGCGGTGATGTAAATTAAGCAATAACAGGCAAATAAACTTTGATTATGTAATCTAAAACTACACAGTCAAATAAATAAGCTGTAAATGGCTCAATCAATTTTACCGGCGCTTGCGTAAGTGTCGGTTGCGAGAGGATGCGAAAGCCGGAAAATAGAGGTGGCGAAATTCCAACATACTGAAGAGTTAATTTGTTTTACTACAGTCTTTTTTCTTGGCTTGGACGACTTAGACACCGGTCGACACATCTATTTCATCTCTCCTATGGTCTCCACGAAGAGGCTCAAAACAGACTTCTATATATAACAAACTTTCACAAATCACGGAACATTTCCCGCGTACCTCAGCAGGTTCTGCCATCAAAACGTCAAATCAGCCTGGTGTACCTCAGCGTCTTCAGCAGATGTCTCACATTACTTCGACAAGTGTCCACTCACTTCTCCCATCAGATCCTCCCTTCCTCAGCTCCAGGGATCAGATACCCTCAAAGACCTTCTTCAGGATTACTACGGACAACAGGGCGTCAGAACCATCACAGAGTATGTGTATTCTAAGAGAAAAGTAACTATAGCAGATAACCTTGTCTAGGCACCTGACGAATTGCAAGTCTCCATTCATGTATATATGTAAATATCTCTATTTATGTTGTAGGGTTTATATTTATTTTAACTAACATTTATTTTAAGTTCATATTCCTTTCCTGTTTAGCCTTCATTTTCCCCCTAGAATGCCCGTGCCAGAGTATGTAAATTGTAGTAGCACGCGCAGTTTATTCAAATTTAGCGGAAGCTAGTTGAGTGAAATAGTAGACGAAACGAGCGTGTAAAAGTCTTGCTTTGAACCTACGCTGGAGATTTTCCTTAGTAGAATTTAGATCGGCGCGTATCGGCCTGTGTGATGTGCCTAGCGCAGAAGTGCTAGATTTCAACTGTTAAATCAGTAATCTTGCTGAATATCAGCGATAATTAAAAACGCGGTTAGTTAAGATCTCAGAGCCTCGTCGGTAGTGTTTGACATTTGTTCATCTAGTTTCTTATTTTCAGTTTTACCTTACTTTTAGTTCAACCGCCGAGTTGGCGCAGTTTGTGAGCGTCGAGTAGACGCAGTTGTAATTCTAAAAGTACAATAAAAGGGTTTCAACCCCTTCCCACGTTTCTGTGACTCACTATCCCAGGGACTGACAAGTTGGACCAGAGAGATCTTACAATGTCACTTTTCAACCGCTTTAGAAGCCCGCCAGCGGCCGAGCGGTAAAATACCTGAGCACTGGTAGTTCCGACCTACGTTTGATTCCAGGAAAACGGGCGGGCTGCTTTGGCCGTTTTAGTTGTTTTTCCTATGTTTAACGTGTTTACGAGCCAGTTTTCCTTAGAAAGTTCTCGATTAAGCCATCCCTCCTCTTAGGCAGATAGTGAATTCCTAGTGTGCTTTGCTGTAATCAGCTAAAACTAAAGCCAACACTTTAGCCATAATTTCAAACTGTCATCTTTTCTCCAGGCCCCCAACAGTGGTCGAGAGTTTAAAGATTGCTAAATATTATTAGTTCGTCCTGGTTTCGAACACAGAGGAACAGACGGGTTGCATGGTTAAGATTCTTTCCATGTTTAACGCGAATTCGAGCCTTTTTCATCGTCAAGATATCCCTCCCCTTAGAGAGATAGCTTTTGTTTGCTTTGTACATATTAAAATAATCAATGAGAACCATCGGTTCTTAAAATCTGAATGAGGTCTATTTTTTCGGATTGTAACTACGTGTAAACCGAACAATATGCAACTAATTATAAATAGAGTATAAGTTGTTATTAAATAAATCATTAATCGAAAGGTTTTACTTTACATGACTCAGCTTCAGTTTTATGTGATTAAAGGTATCTGCTTAAATCAAGGATTATCTAAGATAAACTTTAACGCGTTAAACGCGCTTACACTATCATAAAGGCACCAAGTGTATTTATGCTGTTTAAAATTTTACTGGAACTAGTTATACTGCGATGGCTTAAGTTATGCTTTTATTAAGCTGAATTCAAATTAAGGAATTTGTTCCTGCATGCATTGAAATTTTGGTAATTTAAGCTTTAATTTAATTCAAAATTAAAATTTTTGTAACTTGTTGCTAAGTTAATGCGACTTGTAATTTATGTTCTGAAGTTGTGACAGCCATAGACAAATTTTTTATGATTGTTAAAGCTTTTATTTGCAACAAGGTACAATTATTTTATAAATATCAACTTGTGTTTCTCATAACTTGTGGCAATAACTCTAGGTAATGGAAAAGGTTAGCCTGGGTATTCAATTACTTTGAATACAATTTCAATCTAAAGGAACAAAGAGAACTTGTTGTATCAAGGCACATTTTTTTCTTCCACTCAAGTGTCTTGTGCATTATAAACCAATTCAATAATTATGGATTTTTAAAAACTTCCACAAAATATATGAACAGTTTTAAACACTTTAGTATAAATATGCTTTTATAAAATAAAAATATTGTATTTTCATGCATGTTTTTATATATGAAAATATAACAGTTTTACTAAATAATCTAAAAAAAATTATCAAAAATTTAGATGTATAAGGAGTTGGCATGCATGGCAATAAGTTTTGTTTACTTTCACATTATCCTAGACATATATTCACAACTGCTGAGGTTCTAAAATAAGGTATAGAGTTACATTAAAACAGGTTTATCACTGTGGACGAGAAGATTCTCTAAAAGTAAAATCTAACTTTATGTAGCCCACTGAGCATTCTACAGAGAATATTAAAGCATAATAAATCTCCCATAATGAAATATTTATTATTCTTTACTGAGTTATAAACAAGATCCATACTTTAGATATAATATATAAAACACTGAAAGCAGAAAAATATATTTTCCTGATGAAACGCTTCTTTTCTGTTTTATCGCCTTAAAGACTTTAAATAATAGGCTCTCATTGAATATCAGATATGAGTCAAATTATAATCCGAGAACTTCGATTAAGTGTTGATGTGTGGGAAATGAGGATATAAATTTATTAACTTTCAGGTATCTCTAAATTTTAACTCAAGTATTAGTTGCGTCTTCATTTATCATAAAAAATTAAAAGTACTCAAATTTAGAACCACTTCCGAAACACCATACGAGTGAAGAAGTAAAAATTTGTTTATCGTTAATCACTGGAATGTAACTTATGTACAATAATATATATATGTGTACACTGCGGGGAAAAAAATGGGACAGTTCTATATCGCCCGTTTTAATGCGTCGGTTGACGAAATTCAAATTGCGTTTTTCGTGTCTCGAAAGCGCGACTTACGACATGTATTAAATTTATATACAGCATTCTTCTAATATAGGCATTTTGAGGCAAAATCGGACTTTTTCTGAAATGACATGGCAATTGTTTTCTACGTTTCGCTTTTACGGCTCAGATTATGTCAAACTACCAAGTTTTGTAAACATCGCACGAATAGTTTTTAAAAAATTAGCTCTTAAAATTTTAGCTCCTCGATATTAATTTAATTTGATATACATTTATTGATATCTCTTTTTTTTATTAAACTGACTTGATTTCTTCTTCCAGAATTCGAGATTTGGGCTTAATCCAAATATAATTCGCACATTATTAGTCCAAAGGGATTTAGTCCCGAAGGACTATTACTTTCGTTTTGCGATTTTGCGTTGAATCACTCTGAATGCCCGTTTCACTTTTCAAATTGTTGCCACTAAATGTTATCGCTCTGCATTAAATTTTAAAAAATGAAAAATCTGCATAAATGTATGCATGTTTCTCGCATTGTGATAAAACCTAGAGCCATCGAATTTTGAATGACGTAATCCTACTGCGAATATGGGCATCTGGAAGCCCTAATTTTGAATTTGAAATTTGCTTTATTATCGATTTTATGTTTTGTAACATTTCAACGAATTTCTGATTAACAAACTAAATGATTTCAAAGCGAGCAATGGCAACACTGTACGGAAAAAGAAAAACATTTTTATCTCCAGCGCACGAGACTTACGGAAATTCTAAAGATATGTTCATTTTAAAATGATTTTGCGATATTGATTTTGAACTGAATTTTATGGTTTGAGTACGTAGTACATGATATTTAATAAAAAAAAGGTAGCACACGAAACGTTAAAAAAACGCGCCTTTGGACGTAATTTAAAATTTGAAATCTTTCAGATTTTTTTTTATTTTTTTATGATTTATTTTTAAAATTTATATTTTTAAGCCGGCGCGTTTTGAAATTCGGCATAATAACGCCAAATGAGGTTTACGCATTTTGTTAAAATTATTTGAAAGTAAGAAAGATGACTTTTTATCCGTTAGTGTACAATGAAAAAAAGGGAAAGGAAAATATGTTGAAATAAATTAAGAAGTTCGCCAAGTGAATTATTCTTGACGCGAATTGAAAAAAATGCGCAAGATATATTTTAGAATTTTTCCTTAAATTTCGCGCTAAATTTTACAAAATTTAATATTTAGGCACCATTTGAATCGTAGAATCGAAATATGGAAAACAAATTGGCATGTCATTTCAGGAAAACGTCCGATTCTGTGTCAAAATACCTATATTAGAACAATGCTATATATAAATCTAATACATATCCTAAGTCGCGCTTTCAAGGCATGAAAAACGCAAGTTGAATTTCGTCAATCTCCCTAGTAGAACGGGAAATATAGAACTGTCGCCCTTTTTTCCCCGCAGTGTACATTGTTTATGATTGCTTTAAAGGTTGTGGAACATGCATATCGTTCAATCCAGAAACAAATGATTTATTTCTGATTGGCAATGAAAATGGACTCATTCAGAAGTATTCTAATTTATCGACTGCTCAGTACTTGGAAACCTACAAAGATCATGAAAACGTTGTATACAACGTCCAGTGGAATCCCCATCATTCTCGAGTATTTCTCTCCTGCAGTGCTGATTGGACAATCAGAATATGGGATCATTCTTTGAAGTAAGTAGATGATATGCTGAGTAATCTTCACTGGGATCCAGATTAAAAACACTAAGAGAATTGTGATAAAATAGGTACAATATTTTATCGGATAACATATAAAATAAAATTATGTACGTGCATTAATTACTCATTTGATAATGAACAGGCTATTGTTGCGTTCTCAAGATTTGCAAATAATTTTGCAACATATTCAACGTAGCAAAATCTCTAATCTGAAAACCTTATTAACGAAACCTCCGTAATCAATAATATGTAAAAGCAGATTACCTATTATAATGGAAAATAACGCTGTTTGTTTTGAAACCTGAAAAATGTTATCTATTGTCCCTTCCAAATGCATAATGCTTACGGATGGTAAGGATTCTTGGGATAAAAGCACCCAAATGTACTTCCTGAAAATTAGAGAAAGATGTCGCATTTCATTGGCTCATTCAAAGGTTGCAAAGAACGAACGTCACTGCCGTTCTTATATAGAGAATAATGGCGGATTCGGGATGAAAAACGTTTAGATTTCTGTTCTCCCCTCAATCTATCCAATTAAATGCACGATGATACGAATTAATTCTGTACTTCTTTCTGCGCATAATGCCTAATTTCTTCAGGTATTGCTGACTTTTATCCTATAGACAGCTAGTTATTAAGTGCTATATTTCTACCAGACATGCAGTAAATACTAACAAGAATAAAATTAGAAAATTTATTTTAGAAGATGGCACAAACTTTGCACTCATCAAATACATTTTCTGTATTAAAAAGCTTAGCTTAAAGCGATCAGTTAAGTCTTTTTCGTCATAAAACGTAGAGTTTGCTGTAAGTAAAATATATATGGTCTCATATATGGGTATATATGGTATATCTCATATATGGTATATATGGGTATCAGGAGCTTGGACAGCTCACCCCGAAAGGCAGCCCCAGGACGGGGGTCCAACTCTTGCGTTCTGTAAGTAAAATATTGTTGAAATTTGAATGAGAAATTAGACATCTTGATTTATGGGAACAACTCTCATAAATGGTAGTCTTTCAAAACCCTAAGTTCGTAAATAATAGACATTAATTTTCTGGTGTAGGAATGACAAGAGTGAAAAATGAAAATACTGAGCAACTGATGTTTATAACGTCATTAAAAAAATCTGTTATGGACACTACGACTCGAAATACTCTTACTTAATTAACCAAAAAATTACTCTTGCTTAATTAACTCTTACTTAATTAACCAGTCCCTCTAGACAAGTGACATCAAAACTGCAAATTTTGAGATTAAGTGTCCCGGTCAGTTTGTCTGGTCAGCGTCTCTCTGCTCCCAGAACCCTTCAGGACTTGAGAAGACAAACCTTCTTACACCAATGAGCTTAACGCACGATCATGCGTGATACCATAACTGTTGTTTGTTTTATATCAATCTATATCCTTATCAAATTACATTAACAACCGACTGCCAGTTCAGAAAATAATCGACCAAATGTAAATATTATCTTAATTTTGAATACCAGTGTAATTACATTTACTGATTAACCATCAAGTTTTCAAAACAGCAAGCTCAAAATATATTAACCGGAGTCGCAAATGATTACTCTAATTTTGTGAGAAAGTAAAAAAATTTCTGTCATTAATTTTAGAATAACATTCATTTTGTTTGGAGATAAACTGATAATGCACATCAAGCAGCAGCGGTTTTGAAAAATTGCATGGTGAATGGGATGCCTAGCGGTTTATATCTAATCGTGGTATCATTTGTAAAACTTCTTGCCCTTTTTTGATTCTTGATTTAGTGATATTAATTTTGTGTTACTTAAAGAAAATATTTCTATAATACCTGAAATCTAACGTTAGTTATATTATATATTAGACAGTCTGTATTTATATTTGACTTGCTCAACGAAGTCAAAGATGTAACCTGGGCTCCATTCTCTTCTTCTCTCTTCGCTGCAGTTACAAACGATGGAAAGGTAATATTTCAACAAATAATAGCATTCAAAATAATATTTACTTAATTAAACTTTAATTTTCTAACAGATCTAATTATTTGTTATGAAAAAAATCTGACAATGCGTAAATGAATATATTTCCAGTTATGTGTATGTATTTTAGTTTTATGTTCTTAAAAGAGAAGTAAAAAATGTTTCCCAAATTTACCTTTCCTTGCGATGCCATTAAATTTTATTCCAAATCATTTAACTTTCTTTCGAAAAGAATCTCTAATCTGATTTCCTATTTAGATTTTCTGTTTCAGGCATGTTATTCAGAATGCAGGTTTGCTACGCTTTACGAAAGTAAAGCATTGTTATGGAAACTCTTCGTAAATAGATGTGATATAAAAAGAAGAAATAATTTATATTAATTTAAATATAAAAAGGGCTCTGATCGTTCCTAGATCTAAAGGAAAAAGTGCGGAGTCGTACGTATTGTTTTCTAAAGTAATAAAATAATGATATCATAAATATAAAGACCATACAAATAAAAATAACATATGTACAATGATTTTTCACCTTCAATATTAAAAAGAAGATAAACACACTGGAAACCACTAATAGGTGAAAATGAAGATATTGCTTTAAGTCATCTGAAATTCGGTATTATGCAGGACTTAATTGTTGATTCTCAGACTTTCCTATTTTGTCTCAAGCTTTCAAACATATCCATGTCAAACTCTCTCTTTCTGAAAGAATAATAATAGAATTTGAAACAGGGATTGTAATTAATTATAAATGATCTATTAATATCCAATCGCTGTGTCTACAATTTCTGTAGGCGCAAGTGCTGCGTCAACAGTTGAGATATGTTGCGCTTTGATTGACATAAAAGACTTCAAATGAATGTGTCTGACTGCTTGGAGCTGTAGCATTTTTTCCTACAGCGCAATTATTCGTACTGAGTCAAAACATTTTATAAAAACTCTCTTAAATCCATATGCGTTTTCACAATTATACTTTTCCGCAATTATTGTCTAATATAAATGTTGAAATTTTTTTTCCGTAAAAGCAAAAGACATTTTCAGATATCTTTATTATCTTAAAAAATATGAATTTAGTCCTTTACTAAAGCTAAATTTAATAAAACAAGATATTACATGTACTAAAATTTCCAAGTTTGCTCTCGCAGCCTAATTTGATATATCTAGTTTCACAACAGGGAAAACAACAGGACGATAAGAAGCTTCTTGCTTTGTTATGCTTTTTCGATTGTAATAAGATTTTTTCTTTTCGATAGAAGTGACCATGTCTTTGTGCACAGTGATCTGTCTACTTTTAACAAGCGGTTATTTACGAAAAGAAAATTAAGAAATAATCTTTCAGTTACAGCTTTTTAGAGAAAGAAGAAACGATTTAAAACTAATTGCTCAAGACAATGTTATGTACCTGAAACTTTAAAAGCGGAGTAAATATTGAAGAGGAGACGGAGTTTTGCATTATTAGCCGTAGAATCATACTGGTGTTAGATTCTTATTTATTATTTCCATCAAGCTCCCATTCAGTAGGTCTGAGGCCCACCAGAACCCAAGCGGTAAAATCGCTGACCACTGGTAGTTCGGTCCGAGGTTCGAATCCCGCGAACGGGTTGGCTGCAGAGCGTTTTTGCGGTTTTCCCGATGTGTAACGTGTATACTAGGGAGTTTTTTTATAAAATCCTCTACAAAGACATCCCTCGCCTTAGGCAGATAGCCCTTGAGTGCTCTGCTGTATTCACCCAAACCAAACCAGTATGTCTGAATCTTGTATTTGTTGTGCTTCGAATTAATTTCATCAGTATGTCTTGATTGAATTTATCTCTGCAGTAATTTCCCCCCCCCCGGGTTGCGTTCACTGGCTCAGTATAATGCTATGACAGTAGTGGCTCTGACGGCACAAACAGGAATCCGATTCCTATGGTCAGAAGGGCAGCCAATGTTGTTCCGGACGGTCGTGGCTTCGGCCATCCGAGTAGGCTAGCGTGACGGTCAGAACTGCAGTTTTTCAATAGGCTTCCTCACCTTTCGTGGTCTCCGTACTCTGAGTTGTCTGTTCAGCGAGGGGGAGCAGACAGAGTTCAAATTTTTAAAACTAGGCCTCAGTGGGGTGAGATCCCATTTTGAGCGGTTTATGAGTACGCAACGAGGACTCCTCTTGGGGGCTTTTTGACGATTTTCCCGACCTCCCGCTTAATATGGAGGTGAGTGGCTCGTCCGTGTAGTGCCAGAATCAATAATAGCGGAACTCGTATTTTGTAACAGACTTATCTCTCAGTATCCAATTAAGCAATAGGCAAACAAATCAAACTTGAATTATATTTTCAGTTTTCCTGGATGAACTTCAAACATAAGAATGAAAATATGAGAAAAAATTTGATTGTATATTTACCTTTATTGCAGGTCCATGTGTTCGATATATTGTTAAACCGACAGCAACCAACTGCCAGTTACACGCTGAGTAACTCGAAGAAAATCGTAAACTTAACTACTGTACAATTCAATACCATGAAGCCTATAATTATAATTGGAGATGATAGGTAAAGATATTTCAAAACTAATTTTTAACAATATTTGATATACATTAATTTCCTTTTATTTATCATATTCTATTTCTAAAAGTTCTAATAATAATTTTTTTCCATTTTCTTTACAGAGGAGCTGTGATTTGTTTTAAACTTTCTCCTAATTTGAGATCATCTCTGAAGGTAAGTCACTTTCGTTCATAGAATTTGAAAATAAAACGATAAGGAACTTTTTAAGCTTAACAGTACAATTTCATAGAAGAAAGTTAATGTAGAACACTGGTTCCTTGATAAAATGAGCTAAAATCTATTTACAATTTCTCCAGGCTGTGAATGTCAAATTTTCGGCAAACTTAAGCATTTCTTTTTTTGGCTTCTAAGTACCTAAGCAGGGATTGGTCAATAACAGTTTTAAAATATAGACCAGATCAGGAATTTCTAATAGTTAGAAAATGTCATTAAATCGCAAGAAAAATAATTCCCATTTAACTCCTTTCTTCCCTCATTAAAATCTAATTCCTTCACATTCACACTGAGTATCGTTTTAAAGCCAAAATTTATTTTACCTTTTGTTAACAATAATAAAATTACAAAAAATATCGATTAATTTAAGACTACGGCATAAAAGAAACGAATGGGAGCGATAGTTTTGAACGAATGCAGACTGGATAGCAACCGAAAAGATTCGTAAACTCAATATTTTTTTGGCTTGTGTATTATTAAAGAATGTACGGTTCAATGGTTCCAAAAATACAGTATTAGAGATAAAAGCCTTCACAGTGCTTAGTTCACTGCAACCGAAACGATTTGTAAACGCAATATTTTTTGGCTCGTGTATTATTAAAGAATGTGCGGTTCAATGATTCCAAAAATCAGTCGTTAGAGATAAAAGCCTTCACAGTGCTTAGTTTATTTGCAGTTGATGACAACCTAATGAAAGTGTTAATTCAAGATTCGTGTAAAATATTTTGAATGTTTACGCAAGAACTATGCGTGGGTCATTTCACAGTTATTGATCACTTAAGAGGCTAAAACGTCAAAGCAAATAGACAGTTAATTGCCGTATGAATTGAAAAATAGTTCGAAAATCACCACTGCGAAATGTGTTTATTTCTTCTGCGCATTGTCTAAAATTCATCTCCCAATCATACTGTAAAGAGCAAGACAAAAATAGATCCTCTATATTCTACAACAGCAGAACGTTTGAGCAAAAATAAGACCCTGAAACATAACCCGAAACCAAATGGGCATCTAAAGACTGTTTTGTGGATGTCTGCAACACAAAAGCAGAGAATTATTTTCAGGAAATCGGAAAAATGTATCAAGAACTTTGGCACTTTATACTGGCAATGTTGAATTACAGAAGTCTAATTCTGTAATTCAACATTGCCAAAAATTAAACAAGCTCCAGAAATTAAACGTTTCAAATCACGAAACTCTTGATTCACTGTACTCGCCGAGCCTTGCTGAAAGTGATTTTTGTGGACGCTGAATATTGGTAGTGGCTAAGAGCACTGAATACTGGTGCCCGGGATCAAACCGCATTCACCGGGGTTCATTCGGTTTTGAATTCAGAAGAATGGGCTGGCTTCCATCAGTAGCAAGAATACGAGCTAGTTTCCATTAGGAACCTTTTCGCCAAGGCATCTTCCCTTAGGCAGATGGCCCTCATGTGTTCTGCCATGTAAAAGTAACCTGACTTAGCCAACTATTTTGCATTTTTTCAAGCATTTTATAATGTCCCTCGGTACTTTGTCTATGATAAAATGTCGAGGAATCTACTAAGTAGCGACTTATCGCTGAGTTCAAGTAGACAACGTAGACTCGAGAAGGGTTAAAATACCCTTTTATTCATTAAAAGAAATGATAACACTTGGCCTCTTCTCGGGCTTACAGGAAAGCCTCAGGATTTTAAATCAGGATAAGAGAACAAGAAAATAATCTAATACTAACTCAGCTAGACTTAGCAGAAGCTAGACACAAATATCTAACGTAGTTGGTTCTTAAACTAGCCGACGGTTATCAACAAGCGCGTATAATACGGCCGAGCGTAACAGCGTCAAGAATGACTTAGCAGGAAGGCAAACACGCGACACTCAGGACTCCTAAGCACTCTCTCTTTCTCGAAATTAGTTGAACTTCCCATAAATAGTACTTCTAACTCATTTTCATTAAACGCGATTATAAAAACACATTCTGGTAGGGAGCTGTAAGTGGAAAACAAGAATTGAAAGGAAAGGGTTTCAAAGTTAACATAACTGTTATAAAATTAAAATACACCTTACATTTTCATCAGTTTCTTGAAAATAAAATTGCCGATCCTAACCTGCTACCAGATAAGTCATTTGAGATTTTATCAGCCCCAGAGCTTCAGTTTTCTGTGCTGAAAGAATAAATAAGCGTATATATTTTATTATAAAAACGGAAGACTCATAGTGGTAAAAGTGAATAGTTTCGATTAAAGAGTTTATTACGACTTCAGATGTGTGCATTTGTAACTCGAAGTTATTTTAGTACATAGTATAACTTTTAATTAGTGAGGATCACTGAATTTGTTTTATCTGTATTACACAATAAACAAAGCGTCACCATCCTTATGCTAGACGTATCAAAGGCATTCGCTCGCGTCTGCCACAGTAGCTTTATCTATATGCTCGTTCAACTTAACTTTGATAGAAAAATCATCATCTTTATTATTGCATTCCTACGTGGAAAAGGTTTTATTGTCAAACAAGGCAATGATGTCTCCTCTGAGCGGTCATCAAAACTGAAGTACCGCAAGGTTCGATCCTTGGCCCAATTTAATACCTTTTCTATGTGAACGACATCCCTAGAGAGGAACTGACTTAAATTCATTTCTTCCATGCTATGCGGGCGATACTGCTGTAGCGGTTAAATTTATGAATCCAAAACACCCCATTCATAACCTCCAGCAGAAAACAACGGACATCGAAGAATGATATCGGCAATAGAGAATCAGCATCAACGTAACCGAATCACAGCTCCAAATTTGGAGACACAAATCAAAAAGGCAAAATGACTGTGAGTTAAAACTGTTCAACGAAACCATTCCGAAGGTAAAGATTATTTGTTACCTCCGAATCATCTTGAACTACACACTCACCTGGGTTGAAGGATCACATTCATGTACGGAGGTGAGATCATTAGCTTTTATGCAATACTGAGCAAATTCTCTAGATTTAGCTTAAAATGCAAAAGACACATCTAGGTCTATGTTATCAGTCCTGTTATCACCTACGCTTCGGATGCATGGGCAACTGCTACACCATGAAATTTAAACACACTTCAGATTGTATAAAATCGAGTAAGAGTGATAACCAATACTCACTGTGCTGTAAGCACAGAAATACTGTGCGAAGACCTTAAAATACCATGGATTCATGAGCACGTTCGAACTCTGAAGGAAAATTTCTTTCACAAGTTTTGAACTGTCATTTGGGGATCGATTCATCAGTTTTTTAAACGGGGAAAAGGTAAACTCCTCAAAGCTTGACAACCCACCACGATGAAAATTTTGTGGCATAGGTCGTCTAATCTGCCCAGCTTCCGATAACATTAGGGCATTTTCATGAAAAGCAAAGGCTCTTGTACACTGCCCAATAAAAAGGGGGGAGGGGGCAGTTCTATAGCTCCCGATTGACGAAATTCAAATTGCGTTTTTCATGTCTCGAAAGCGCGACTTAGGATATGTATTCGATTTATATATAGCATTTTTCAAATATAGGTATTTTGACACAAAATCGGACTTTCTCTGAAATGACATGCCAATGTTTTTCCATATTTCGATTCTACGACTCCAATTATGCCAAACTGCCAAGTTTGTAAAAATCCCACGAGTAGTTTTTAAATAATTGGCTCTCAAACTTTTATCTACTCAATGTTAATTGAATTTGATATATATTTATTAATATCTCTTTTTTTATGAAACTTATTGGATTCTTTCTTACACAGTTCGAAATTTAGTTTCATTCCAAACAAAATTCGCCCATTTTTTATGATTTATTTTTAAAATTTGTATTTTTAAATAATTTTTATAAATTTTTGGAAAAATGTTTCAATTATAACCTATAAAATTTTTACAATCATCTTAAAGTAGATTTATTTCTCTAAGCATACCTGCAAAAAATTAGAACTTTTTATTCAAAATTTCCGAAGATATACATGAATTTATACATTGGCGAGTTTTGAAATTTGGCATATTTGTTGAAAGCGACAATAACAAAAATGTGGTTAACGTTCTTTGTTAAAATTATTTGAAAGTAGAAAAATGTGACTTTTTTCCTCTTATCCACAATGTAAAAAGGCAGGAACGATGTGAGTTTTTTTCCTAGTGCAATTTTTAGATGTCGCCGATCTAAAACGACAGTTGGAAACCCTCAAATTATCCGCTAACTCTACGTGTCCATGTCCTTGCTAAGCCAAATAACAGATTACATAAGAGTGACAAGTAAGCCAATGCCTTGATTATTCGGTATGTATACTTGCATGTCTTGGATAAAATATTCAAATCCCCGGAAGTATGAATCATTTCCTTTTCCATGCGTCACATCTATGAATTCCGTTCCATTCGGATAATTAGTTCTTGATGCGTTGTTTTTCTCTTCTTACAGTGTATATATTTGGTCTATAGAAATAAAAAAATATATCCTGATTTTTTAAATAGCCCAGTAGTCTGTATTCCAAGTTGTTATGGATATTTGAAATTCTATTAATGCTTATATTATCAGAACTTGGAGAAATTTTTACATTTAAATAATAAAAGTAATGAGATTTTTTGCTATTTTACTTCTTTCTATATGCAGTAGCACAAATATAAATATCTGATATGAATACTAAATGACTTCTTTATACGGCCTATTAAATTATGTACATTTTTGCTGCATTTCATTTAAACTTATTTCCTCGAATTTCATTAAAGATATATTTCTCATTTAAATCAGTTCTCCCTCCACGGCAAGGCAAAAATAGATAAAAACTCAAAACATCTTCAATAAAAATTCTAAAATACAGAAGAACATAAAACACCAAATACAGTTAAAAACAATTAATAAGCATTAAAATTAGAGCTTCTATACAAAAACAAGCAATTTGGCCAGCGAAGAACAAGACACATTTTTCAGTGCAAAAAATTGAAAGTTTACTTTTGGTTCTACGCGGCAAAAAGACACTGACGTTGGTGCACAAACAGAGTTAATTCACTATTCTACTAAGAGTTTCAAATGTAAATTTTAATAACTTTTATAGTATTGATAATTCTACAACTATTCCATACAGATTTATTAAAGTCATAAAAACTTTAAGCATTTTTAGCTGTTTTTTATCTATTTTTCTTTAAATCCTGAATTTATATTTGCCATTTTGATTTTATGTTAATAAAATAATTTAAAACAGGGTTATTTATTAGTTAATGAGCTCTTACATTGTCTGTGAATTTTATTTTATTTATTTTTAATTTACCTTTAATTCATTTAACAGTAATTATCTGAAAACCACAGATTTAAATCTTTAGATGCTAAAATTCTTAAAATTAACCACAAAATTGGCTTATTGAGTAAGGTTTTTTTTCATATTTACATATGTTAATATCCTAATAATTCGTTTGTTACAGGTGTTTCAAACCACAGAGAAAACTAAATTTGCTTCTTTGGAATCAGAAAAACTGGACAAAGTTCTCAAACTAGCAAGAATTCCAGAACCAAACGAAGCAATTATTTTAGAATGAAAAGAAAATTGGATAATAAATAAAATTAGATAAATTTATTTGGAATGATGCTTCATAATAACATAATAATCCGCTATAAGCATATGTGACATAAAACTATTTTATGAGGAAAGTAAAATTGAAACAGTATCCGAAAACGAAATTTTAGGGAAAAATAGTTATATTGCGGAAACGAACTCAAATTTTTGACGTTAACAGAGAATTCATCGCTTATGACGCGCATACATGCATCGTATTTCAAGCTAGCAATATGGTGGTTAACTGAACTGTGAAAGTTCCATTCTTCCACCAATAGGATCTTTAAATCATTGAGTTTTCTAAGAAGAGGGTTTCGCGATTCAACTAACTGTTCTGCCAAGAATAAGCCATAAATTCTGTATGGAATTCAAATCAGAAAATTTGCCTAGCTGGTATATTTGCTCAGCAATTTCGGTTTCAATAAAATCAGCAACCAGATTCGCTTCCTATGAATACATGTTGTCATCTATAAGGATACGTTACATTCGCATTTACATGAAACAGGTTTAGGATTGTCAAAGTTGATCTCAGTATCTCTGTGCAGACAGAAACCTTCTAATGCGTTCAGGGAAGTCCATTGATTCTTATCCTCTCCATACACTACCTGCACGGCCGTAAAGGTCACATTTGAGGAATGTAATGAGAGAATATTTCATATTCTTGACTTCTTTCACAAATATACGCGTCTAAAATCAATCATACTTTCAACTGAACTTCATATCTTCTACGAAGAGAATACAGGTCCATTATTGGAGTCTACAACGTTTATTATTGGTGGGGAAGCTCAGTGGTTTTAAATCTAAATCTCACTTATTTTTATTTTCTTACGTGCATATGCATGTTTCTTAATATTTTTCTTGTTAGTAATATTTTTTGTAATCTCAATTGATGTCTAGGTTACAATACTTTTTTAGTAGTTCAAAATGGCCAAAAAGTCAAAAAAAAAGACGAACCATATATTTAAAATAAAATGTATTATTTAAAAAAAATTTGGGAGGTAGGTGTTTCTTTTTGTTAAAAAAGAAAGCATGCAATTATTATTTTTAGAATGACGTCAGCGGCAGCTGCGCAATAATTTATAATTTTTTGTGTAAATTCCAAAATATATTATAGTTGTCAACATTGCCTTTGAGAAGCTTGTATAGATATTAGGTTATTTCGAAGCACGAGACATTAAAAAAATGTGCAATGCCCTCGCCGGAACATGAGCCTCGGACCTCTCCAATACGCGCCGAGTGTGCTTGACCATTACACCACGAAGACATGGTAAGAAGGCGAGAGAAATTCCTTATACACTTCCCCTTTTAAACGGTGACTGGGGATTACGGCACTCAGCTGCCAAAGCCTGGTGATGGAGAATCATCATTCACCATCACCAGGCTTTGGAGTAGAGACAGTGTAGAGACATTAGGTTATTTCGAAGCAAGAGAAGTGAAAAATGTGCAATGCCCTCACCGAGGCTTGAACCTCTTGAATAAACGCCGAGTGTGCTTGAAGATTATGCCCCGAATGCATGCTAAGAAGGCGGGAGAAAAACCTTATAAGCTTTATAAGGGTTTTGTAAAAATGCATTTATCAAAGGCTTGTGATCTGTATAAAGTGTAAATTGTCCTTCTTCTACTAAGAGTTTGAAATATTTAATTGAAAGCTAAGTGCCTAGCAAGCAGGATTAATTTGCTTGGAGTTAAATGCTATTGGTTTGCAGAAACTATTTGTATTTTCTTGCAAGATTGAGCCTATTGGCAAATCTGAAACATCGGAAGACTATCCGAGATGGAAATCAAGATTTAGATATAATAACAAGGCAGCATTTGCCTGATATTGTTTATATTTTACAAACCAGTTTTGTCCCAGTCCAATTAAGTTTTCCTTTGTCATTCTTTTTAGAGCTTAGGAATATAGATACGTAAAATGGCTAGTGATTTAGATTCGTCTTTCAAATATCGACGATAAAAACTGATTATGCCAAAAAAGTTCTTAATTTATGAACTGTATCAAGTAGTTTATAATTTAATATGGCTCTTATACTTCCCGAGGTAAAGGACGTGAGCCTTCAGATGTTATAAAATAGCATAAAATTTCAATTTTCTTAACTACTAAAACCGATTTCGCAATACTAATTCTAAGATCATATTTGTGCATTCTATCGGAAATCAAATGCAGACGTTTTCCGTGCTGTGTTTCATGTGCAGATACAACTAGCATATCATCTAGATACGGAAAAAAAACAAGACCTATTAAAACTTCGAGATGAACTGTTGAAAAGTTACAGGGTCATTTTTTCGACCAATATTCGCACATTAAATTCAAATAATCCGAATGGAGTAATTATAGCTGTTTTAGTACATTATCCTTTTCAGCAACTGGAATTTGAAAATAGGCTTTTATTTTAGCGAAACGTTTTCACCTCTTAAAATATGAAAATCTATTCTAGGAACAAGGTACCGATAAGAATTGTGTGCGCATTTAGATTTCTATAATCTCCTCACAGTTGTAAGATTCCATCTTTCGTGAAAATTAGATGAAGAGGGCTTTGCCTATGGTGATTTAGAAGGTTTATTTATATCATTATCTAGCATAAATGTGAGTTCTTCTTCGGTGAAATCTAATTTTTTTAGTCTAAATGACGAACTTTCAAAAAAAAAAAAAAAAAAAAAAAAAAAAAAAAAAAAAAAAAAAAAAAAAAAAAAAAACAAAAAAAAAAAAAAGAAAAGAAAAAAGAAAAGAAAAATAAAATCTGAAAGCTTTCAACACCAAAGGGGCGTTTTTTTAACGTTTTGTGTGTTACCTTTATTTACTATATATTATGTTCTTCGCGTCTAAACTATAAAATTCAGTTTAACAGCATTATCGCAGAATAATTTTAAAGTGAGCATATCTTTAGAATTTACGATACACAGTCTCGCGCGCTGGAGATAATTTTTTTTTCTTACACTGTTATCCTTCGTTCCTTTGAAATCGTTGAGTTTCTTAATAAAAACGTCTTTAATGTCTGAAAATATGAAATACATAATAAAACTAATTCCAAATTAGGGCTTCCAGATGCCCATATTCGGTGGAGGATTACGTTATTCAAAATTTGATGGCTTTAGGTACCGTTGTTTTATCACAATGCGAGAAACATACATACATTTATGCAGATTCTTCATTATTTAATTTCTTTAAATATGGTACAGGTTTGTAATATTTGGTGCCAACAGTTTAAATGTACCAACGCTCAATGATTACATCAAACACTTAATGAAAAGATTCATTAAAAGAATCCCCCGTGCTAAAAATCGCACGATTCCTAGGCTTTCTTACAATTTTCACAGCCCTCGATATCGTAGAAGGCCACTTGCAGTGCTTCGGTGATTCTTTTATTTATTTGTTCACTATATGTAAACTGCTTGTCCACTTTGTGTAAACTCCTTGCAAATTTATAAAAATATGTATAATTCTAACAAAAAATCAAAATTTCAGAAAAGTATATAAAATAATAATAAGAAAAGATGATAAAGAAAATATATAAATGTGTCTATTGCTCATTCTGGGCAAGTATGGGGAAAAAATATATATATTTAGAAAAAGAAAAGGAATAATAAATTGTAATACTGGATTATTGTACAATCCTCCTTATGGATTGAATTCTCTGTATTCTTATAAAGTATAACTGTAATGCACCGAATTATTATATTCTACTAGTATATATATCCTTGTATGTTAATCTGTTCTGCTTGCAACAATTCTGAAATGTATTTTTGGTATTTCTGCTGCACCTTTTCATTCACTTGTTAGTACCAGCATATTTTTCAAAACTGACCTATGTATGTTGATATATTGCTTGCTCGTGCCTCATTGGCCCCTGCACTCTTTACTTTGATCCTTTTGCTCCGCCCCTCGCTCCAAGTTCCTCTTTAAGCCGCGATTAGCACGCAGTAGTTACGTGCTGTGTTCCGGCTGTCTTGATATAGATGCTACTAAGAGCGCTGCAGGTGGGGAAATGCTTGAGCTGGGCGGTGCAGGAAGCAAGATGTAGAAAGGGGTGTGACCAAAGTCACGTAAGCTCTGAGATGACATCTGATTGGTGTTGAAGTATTCGTCAAAAGTAACATATATAGAATACAAGAAAAATATAAAATAAAGTGCAGAACAAATAGTTGAAAAACAATATTATGCT
>KK119110.1:126199-147363 GCA_000611955.2 Stegodyphus mimosarum
AGATTTGTCTTTCGGATGGGCTTTTTCAAGCGAACAGTGATATCTCCTCTGGGACCAGAGTCAGAGTCGCTGCTGTCTTCATCTAGAGCTTTGAAATTTCGCGTTTTCTCCTCATCAGAGCGGGCAGGACTGCTTGCTTGACGGGCATTAGGTTTATGTAGTCCTTGATTCTGGCTAATTCCGTCAGTAGTCTTAGCGGCTGGCAGCTTAGGCTGCGGAAGAGCAGCAGTACGCTGTAGGGTGATCTCATTTTCGATGAAAAGTTTGAGCTTCAAAAAGAATTGTAGATCTCGGGCATCTTTTTCGTTGAGAGATCCGTCAGCTGCCTCTATGCACTGAAGGTTAGTAATTTCAGCACTAATAAAGTCGATCATGCGATCCATGATGTATCGCTGAGTTGCAAAGTACGAGTAAAATCAGAGTTATTGCAGCGGTGGCCTACTGTTACTGCACCGTGCACTCAGATTCTTCCTTTTTTTTTGCGAAATTCCAGGAGGAGCTTGTAAGTAGAAAATCATCAAACAGTACTTGAAGACGAAGATAAGCATTAAAAAATGCTGTTTGGTTATAGTAATAATCAGATACTGCTAGGGACAGGTACTTCACGTGGCGACACTAACCCTGGTTGTGGTCGAAGATGATCGATCCGCCCCTCGCTTGCCATGACACTGTACTTGTTCTTACAGCACTCACGTTTTCTTCGACCAATAGGAGTAGCTCCGACAGTGGATAGCTGGAATCATCGACTGACGACTTCTTTTACTCTTCTTATGCTTTTTCTACGTATTTTCTGTAATTTATCACCAAGGCATATTATGATCTTGCCTATTTCTGTAAAAACTGATCTATTTTCCTACTGTTTGCATATGTATTTTTACTGTATCGCATCCTATGCTATGTCTATTTCCAGCTCGAAAATCTCACACAGATATTAGTCTGGGATAGCGCAACCGCGCGGGTGCCCGCTTTCGCGAACTGCGTTCGCCTGAGTCGTCGTCGTCTGAAAAGTGAATCATTGCAGAAAGTGAATCGACGCAAAATCGATCCCTTCTGGACTAGCGCCCTTTGGGCTAAAAAAAAAAAGAGAAAAGAAAAGAAAGAAAGAAATAGGAGGACCTTCAGTAGCAATGAAATGTTACGTTATGTTAAATTACGTTATGTTTGGAATTCCTAACTGGAAAATTGGATCACGACGAACAGAAATATTTGTAGCGCCATCTATTGATTTTCTATTACGTATATCAAGTAGTAATTTTTTAAAGAAATCTGCACGTAAGATGGTTTTACTTACTTCAGCTATTATAAAAGGAAATTGGAATTGCCTAACGGCCTAGGTTGAGAGTTAAAATTTTGAAACCAAATTTAGGAACATTTGTGCTATTTGCAGATTACAATTTGAAAGAATTACATATATTTTTTTATTGATGCAGAAATAATGAATTAAGTCAGCTCCTCTATCACACACACAGAAAAAAAACTGTTGTTTTATCATTTACCCAAATAAACGATAGTTATGGCAGTCTGTAAAATTTTCAGCTGCAGAACTTACCGCCAGATCAGCTGGTATTCTGAGTTTTCCGTTACTTTCCAGGCACATGGACTTTTGAAATTTTTAGGATAACATTAGCTACCAACCCCCTCCCCCCCGCCCAGGGATCAACATAGAGAACTCTGTGAAGCTACTGACTAGGATCTATACCTAGGCAGTCTCGGCCACGGGTGTATACAAATTACGAACCTAGTGGTTCTGGGGGCTCCGGAAAGGTCATCTATCGGCCCGGAGTCCGGTAAGTCTTAGAGCAGTTGGTTCTGGTAGCCCGGGGGTAGCGCCTTAGGTTTGCCGGGGGTTGCGCCTTGGCCCTCTGCGACGGGTAGCCCGAGCGACTAGCGGCGTAGAGCGTAGCCGTAAGGCGATTATTGTCAATTCTCTCCAAGGTGCAGTGAAGGGGGTTGAACCCCCGGATCTGTTCGGCGGTTGGATTGGCCGTATTACGCCAGCACTGGTTAGGCGATATACGTAATTGGATAACTAGCTACTAAACTTTAAGTGGTAGTAACAATAATTTCCTATAGGGATTAAATCATTTTATTAAAAAACTGCGACTCTTATGACGTCTAATCCAGGTTGCTGAAATTCACTCTTAGATTGTCTTCGAATAATTAGTGCCGAAATCAGTGTTTTGATCTCTGAAAGTTTTTCAAGTATTCAAAGGGGATTATTCAAATCAGAAGTACTTGAAATAAAAACATTCAAAATAGAATTATCTCTGCTTCAGAATAAACTTACAAAAATTTTATCTGCCATTAAAGACAAAATATCTAAATTTTCATTGCATACAACTAAAATATTTGTTATTGTTTCGAGGAAATTATCGAGCTCCATTGTTTCCAAAACTTTTTTAATTTATATTAGTTTCATCTAGCGCAATGGTTCTCAACGGCGGCGGTACCGCCCCCAGGGAGCATTTGAAAGATGCTGAGGTGCGACGAACTTGTTTTGGGCGGCAGGGAGGCGGCGAGCATGTTTTGAATGGTAGGGGAGATGAGAACATTTTACCATTCGAACTAATTTAAAAACTCCCCCAAAATTTATTAAATCGATTATCCGATTTACATCATTTGTACCAGCAATAAAACAAACTTACGCGACGGCTCCCTCATGCAGTTCTGAGAATGGTGAGATGAATCTGCAAAAAATCTTGACAAACAAAATAAAGATTTGTCGGTTTTCCCGAACATAAGATCCCAGTTTCTGAAAACACCGTCTATCTCATGGTTACTAGCAATCTCATAAAAAAAAAGGCAATGATGGTTAGATAGCCTTTTACAGTGATATATCAAAATTATTTGCTAAATTGGCTAAATCATACCATTGGCGAAGAGTTGATGTTGCGGGCGGTCGAAAAAGTTTTAGAAACGGGTGTACACCATCCAGCCACATCTAATGTTATAAAAAATGTCCTGTTAAGCAATGCAAACTTTTGATACCACCGAACTTTCTCTTCAGGCTGATGAATCAACCTTGCCGGGTACTAATGAGGCTTTACTGTTAGCGTATGTCCGGTTTGTGAAGGAAGGAAAAATTATTCTTTGCTTGCAGATACTAAAGTTGAATCTATTTTCAATACTGTCAAAATTTATTTTAATGAGAAAAATATTCCTCTTGTGAGCATTGCGCCTGTTGCCACCAACGGAGATCCTGCAATGGTGGGTCGTCATCATGGGTTCCATCGCCCTTTTAGAGAAAGAAGTACCAAGTATTTTAGCTGTTCACTGCGTGATTCATAGACAGTAATTGGTTGCAAAAAACTCAGTGACCGTTTGCATTAGTCATTACAATATGCCATCTGTACTGTGAATAAAATTCGCAGTAATGCTCTCAACGATCGATTATTCGGGCAGCTATATAAGGACAATGTGAAGAATTCAGTCGCTTGCTTCTACACACCGACGTTCGCTAGCTTTCCAAAGGCGCCTCCCTCAGTAGGTTCTGGAATCTTTTGGACTCTGTTCCTCGAAGAGAAAAATGCAGCTATAAAAGACAAATTGCTACAATTTAAGATTGATTTTGCTTACATGACCAATTTATTCGCAAAATTCATTGGAGTTAATTTGCAGCTTCAAGGCGAAGAGCTGAATTTGCTCATAGCGAAATCTGTTATTTCTGTCTGTCTAAAAAAATTCACTTTGTGAAAGCAGAATTTTGGCCGCAACGAGTTACGTCAGTTTCCAATCTTGGCTAATCTGCGTAAGAGCAGTGAATCCCTTTCGATGAAATACATGTTTACTGTCAAAACTTTTGCACAAGGGCTTTTCTAAGCGGTTTGAGGATATTTTGTCCATGAAAGTTCCGCATTGGGTCATGAACCCTTTTTATGAACATTGAGACAGCAATGGCTCAGCTTTAGGAGGAACTGGTCGAATTTTCAACTACTGAAACTTTAAAAGCCAGCTTCCAGAATGGTGATCGTCTCACAGAATTTTGGCTTCTAAGTCACATCAGTCGCCTCTACCCAGGACTGTGAACTATCGTCAAAAAATTTTTAATTGATTTCCCTTCCTCCTACGTTGTCGAGCGAGGAATCAGTGCTGTGACTGATCTAAATACAAAATAGAGAAGTCGATTCCAAATCGTGGAAAGAGAGGACTTGCGCCTTCATTTCTCTAAAAATACTGAACTAAACGTTCAGAACCTGGCTCTGAACCAATAGGCACAGACATCCCACTGATCGTACTTGATTGTTTAATTGATGTTCCTCTTTTAGTGTATTTTCTTACTGTTCTTTAATTATTTAATTAAGAGTAAATAATTTTTAAACATAAACATGGATTAAGCAATTTTTTTCTGGGATTAGCCATTTCAATTTTAACAAAAAGAATGTTATTACCTTCCAGGCAAAACTATCGAAATAAACCAAACAAATTTGGTGTTAAGTCTTACTGAAAAAAAAAAAATTCAAATTTTTGCCTTTTATAATTCAGGAACTCTCCTTTCCCCTACCTAAATTACAGGATTTTCACAAAGGGGGGGGACGTTCAAAAAGTTTTCTCTTCTTAGGGGGTTGGCAGCTTTGAAAAGGTTGAGAATCAGTGTACTAACGTATGCGATTCGAGAATTCAACTTTCGGGCTGTAAACCTTCGAATTTTTTGCCTTTCGTAATTCAAGAATCTCCTTTCCCTTTCTTAAATTACAGGATTTTCACAAAGGGGGACGCTGTAAAAGTTTTCGCTCCTTAGGGGGCGGCAGCTTCGAAAAGGTTGAGAAACACTGGTCTAGCCATTTCATTTTATAAAATAATTGACTATGTTTCATATCACCTGAAGAAATTCCAAGCAATCATCGCATACTGTTTTCCTCACTTCCTTTAAATGTACTCAAAAGTCTATCTTTTGCAGGTGAATATTTATCATTTCTATTACTTTGGATAATATTACATACATTCTCTAAAAATTTCGATTCTAAGTGTGCAATAAAATAATTAAATTTCGTTTCATTTAGAGTAATGTTAGCAACAGAGAACTGAGCTTCCTCCTGATAAAACAAACAAACAAACAAAGAAAAACAGATTTCAGTTTTTTTCTTCTTAAAAATGAGGAATTTTAACGCATACAATTTTTTTTTTTTTAGTATTTATGAACACCAGATTTTAAAACAAAACTTCCATTAATATTCTGTCATGATGACGTTATAAAACTATACAGTGTATCCAAATTCGAAGCTGCCACTGTTAGCATTCCAAAAACAATAATTAAGCACTTTTCTTCTTCAACGAAAGGAAACGCTCAAAGAAACTTCAATAATACATTTGATTTCAATATTTGCTTCTTCCGTTTTTTCATTGTCATTTGAGCTGTTAAAAAAATGATTGTATCCTCGACACCAGTTGAAATTAGGAAAAGTAGTATAAACATAAGGTTTATAAATAAAAATATACATATATAGGTAAGAAAATGAAAATTAATTGACATTTCTATTTAAAACCATTATAAATTCTCTGCTTAGTTTTCTCGCGGCCTTTCCCAATCTATTTTGTTGCTGATGGCGCCATCTGCAGACGATCTGGAGATACAAAAAGTATACTAAGGAACAAGTTTTCGAAGTTATTTATAAGCAGTAAATTTTCTTGTAAAATTTCTGATTAAATTGATAATAACTACCCAATTTAAATGAAATTATATTACTTTGAAAAGAGTTGAGTACTGAGACCTAAAGTATTTTCCAAGTTACTCAAATCCCAATATTATCCAAATTATAATATTATTTATTAGCACCAGAGGGGTTAATACTCTCGATCCACTTTTTATATCAATCACATCTGTGTTTGCATCTCTTTTCAAACAAAAGGATGTTGCCACCAAATCTTGTAACTATGAACTATTTTTTAAGAATATAAAAATACTTCGTCGAAAATTCTACAGATAAACTGTTTTTAAATATTTTGTGATTTTGCCGTTGAATTTTATGTGTCATAAATGCGGATAATGTGAGTTTAATAAACAAATATAAAAAGACAAAAAAGTTAGGTTAGGTTATTTGAATATCGCAAAGCCGCAAGAGCTACTGAAGAGGAGAAATGCCTTCGTAGAGATCTTTCTGAGGGAAATTGAATCGTTTTCGTGTCATACATGGGGGAAGGAAAACCAGCCACGCAGCCAGACCCTTTCGTCTGGAATCGAGTCCAAACCGGGTCGAATATATTGTTACGAAATACCCAGAAACGGTAAGATAGCTTCCCCGCAAAGCAGGTTTAGGGTTACCAGAAAATGGCAAGGGGAAGGAGGGTTGCCTTATTTGGCGAGAAATCACCGAATTGGCGACATTTGGCGACAAAATTGGCGATATGCTATGGACGGATGGGGAACCTTCTGGAACGAATTCGTACTGGTTTAGTCCAGAATGTTCTCGAACACAAGCCAAAAGTTATGTAAACCCTGCTGGTACGCGGAGAGGGAGTCAGTCTTTAGTCCAATTCCGATTTTAGATCTTTCAGATCCGTCAGTCTGAGAGACTTCTGAATTTCCACATCCCTGACTGCATCGACGAAATGCATCAGGGCCAGATTTTTGCGGACATCAGGTGGAGAGTCCGGGTATGCTTGATGCGCCAACCTCTCGATGTCAGTCGCCAGTTCTTGAAGGCTTTCCGTGATTTTCTGCTCACGAGTTTTCATTTGCAGACGGCTACAGTCCTTTGCGCACTTTTCTCCGACTCTCAGTTCCAGCGCATTCGAGAGTACGTAGAGTTCCGAGAACGACCGAGCAGAGTCGGGAGTTGTACTCCAGTGCTTTGCAGTGAAGCTGTCTTGACCGTTATAGTCTGATATTCTGAAGTCTGTGTTGCTGATTATTCCAGCGTGTTTATAGCAGTTCTTCGACGACTTTATGAGTGATTTTGGAGCTGTTTTGAAAAATGCTAGCCAGTGAAGTGTGTTTTGATACTTCATCAAGTGTCGTCGTCGTTATTCACTCCAAATCTGCGAAACCGTACGTACTTAGAGAAAAACGTAGCAATATGCTGTTAAAATTTTTGTGATTTTTGTTGTTGAATTTTATGTGACTTAAGTGTGAGAAAGTTATATTTAATAATAAAGTTGAAAAGACAACAAAAAATTGTCTAGGCCATATTTTTAAAAAAACTGAACATCGATATGATGAACTGATTAAAGACTGAAAATCGAAAACTGTACGGAAACACTTATAATTCTATCGGTAATTCTAAACATATTTTGCTTTTAAAAGTTTTATGATTTTACTATTGAATTTTATCTGGCGAAAATGCGAATAAACAGCTATTTAATAATACAGTTAAAAAGACAATATATGTTGTGTTGTCAGGGGTGAGTCCAAGTGCAGATCGGTAAACTATGAGCTCAACGAGAACATAAAAATTCTTAACAAACGCTCTACTGCGACGATAAAATTTGAATCTTTTCAAATTGTTATTATTATTATTTTTATCGCCTTTTTCTTAGTTTTCCTTCATAGCACAGATTTTCTTCAGTTTTAGAAGATTTCCTTGCAAAATATAAATTATAAAACTAATCGGTTTCTGAACCTTTCTCATAACCTGTTAGGTATTACATCAGCATGATATGGAATTACGTTTAGCATGATATATTAGAATTGCTTTTTATATAAGAGGTATATTTTAAAATAAAACGATTACACATGTCTGTTTGCCTGGTTTCAGTAAAGGTTACCAGAAATTAATATAGAAAACCTGATAGAGAATGCAAAGTGCGTCTATTGAAATTCATTGGAAAATTTGTAGCAGCGCAAACAAATCTGGAGTACCCAACACTTAAACATACCTTACGCAACGAAAAGGTAAGTAAAATGGGAAAACACAAAAAAACATATACATCATTTACACACATCAGAAGTCTTCATTCTCAAACTGTTATGTAATATTTTTGAACTGTTTGATATTTATACATTTGACCTACCTAGATCTAGACTTTCTTGTGTAGTTTCTTAAAATTTTTGGTATCATTAGTTAATTATGAGCACAGAAAGTTAACTTCTCCATTACGTTTTTAAGCGAAGTAAACTCCAGAATAATAGTAATAACATCAATATTTCACCTGCAACTCAGGCGTGTATAATACTTTGTAGTGAAGCTTCTGCATAATTCGCAAAATGTCGATGATTAGAAAAGTCTTGATCCAGATGTCTATTATACATTTCTGCAAGAAATTTAGGGAGAAATATAGGCATGAATCTCCTTCCGCACGACTAATCAGCCCCATCTCTATTACAGTTCGAACGCCTTATCCGCGACCATGAGCGCAAACACGCATGCGTCATTCGGACCGAATTATTCTCAAAATACGGTGGAAGGATGGAGGCTTTCTTTCCTTCCAGCATATCTCTTTCCGGGGAAGAGAAGACTTTCACGTGACCTTTTACGTAGCAGCAAGTTATAACACCCCTTTTGGACGAGTCTATGTGTTTTGGCAGAATGCCAGCCAGGGTTGCGTTTGAGACGGTCGAACTATACCATTCAGATATATTTATATCATGAAATTTTGTTTTTATTGTTCTAACAGGAAATTTCATGACAAAGTCGGCACTGGCAATGTCAGTTTCATTTTGATTGTCTCGTTCATTTTGCAATGCTCCTCGACGAGCATTAACTTTTAAAATAATCTACGTGCATTGGCATTACGGTCTGCTGATGACATACTGTGTCAAATCTGACTGAATATGCAATGAATATGTGCAGTTTTAATTTGCACTGTAAACAAAACAAAAAGTTGAAAGTAATGAGCCTAATTTTCTTCGAATCTAAATCCTGAGAGTTTCTTGAGTATCGAATTTCTTTAATCTTTAAGTAATAACGATAATAATAAGAATAACATAATCGTGATATTCAAGGCCCACCAGCGGCAGAGCCGTAAAGTCGCTAAACACTGGCAGTTCGGTCTGGGGTGCGAATCCCAGCAAATGGGCCGGCTGCATGGGTTCAGGGAGTCGATAATCAGAAACACTGAATAGCATCTGCTTGACATCGCTTCGGGTAGGGGAGGTCGAAAAGAAAATTTTCTGGATCCTTTCACTCAAATTTAAATCTAACAGACAAATTTTATTGAGTAACAAGTGGACAAGCCTGCAGTTGGGAGAGTTATGGCCAAAGCAGTATTTATAAGTTTTATGTACTGAAAATTTGCAAATAAAATGAACTTAATGTACTATATGCAAAGTTGCCAGTTGGGACGAAAGCAAAATTTATGAGCTTTATGTACACCTGAAAGGAAAGTGCAGAAAAACATTTCAGTATGAATGAAAACAATTCGTTCTTGCCAAGCAACAACCAATTCGTATTCGTATATATATATATGTTATTCTTATTATATATATATATATATAATAAGAATAATCTTTGGGCTAATATATATATATATATATGTAGTGCCGATCATTTGGAGCCGTGATGAAATCCAAATGCTGTGACGTCATTTTCTCTACTACTACGAGCTGCGTAGGCGCCAAGCGAAAATGAGGGGAATTACCTTTTTTTTTTTTGGAGATGTAGACGAATGGACGTGTTAGCAGAGACGCTGCTTCTGTTTAAAACTTTGACGAATCATTTTTTAATTCTCGTAAATGTTAAATATATGTAATAATCGTTTGTCTAATTAAAATGTCTTTCGTTAGCTAATTTGTTCATCGTTATATCCCCACAAAATTTTCTCAGAAGTGGGATTTAGCACTCGAAGGAACTGTAATTTTAGCTGATTTCCTGAATTACTACCGGTTTTGAAGATTTACTGTTGCTGTGCTGGACTATTTTACGATGTATAATGAGCGGTGTTCCGAACAGAAACCTCGTCAAACTCATAGGAATGTATGCTGATTTACCTGAACCGAAACTGCGTAGTAGTGATTAAATAGTGTGCAGCTCTATTAAAAACTGTGGAATAATTTTTAATAATACTCGATGTCAAGTGTCAAGACTTGAATTGTGGCCAAAAATACATCGGACATAATCTGTTTGTACTCGCACCATTTGTCATCTATTGGATGGTAGGGAAGCACTTTGTTTTGTCTTTGCTTCTGGAACATCGGGGATTACCATTATATGAAGTGAGTGATTTTCTCAATTTTATTAAATATGTTTCTAATTGATGTGCCGGGAATGGAAGATGTCCTGAAAAAGGAAAAAACATGTAATATAAAATTATTACACAAAATAATATTTAACGATGTAGGCGACAGAAATAATCGAAAAAGATTAAGACAATTTAGTGGTTTCTCTTTAGCAGAGAATAGTAAAGAATTTAATAAAAAACTAGAAAACGTCAAACAAGATTTTCAGGCTTATGAATTAATTTCCATTGCCAATGTTTTATGCATTGATAGCTCTGGCACACAAGATGACTTAGCAACCCGAATTGTTTCTTATCTGAATAATTTAGAATTGCTTAAAAATAATGTAATTTTAGAAGAAAATGAAAATGAAAGTGACTCAGAGGGTGAGGACGGTGGGGATAAAAATGAAATAAATGATAATGTTCAAGATGAAACGAAACTAAGAAACAATTCTGGTGCCACAGTGAGACAACTTCCTTCCCAATGTGCTAATGATAATACTCTTAGTACAATTGAAAACAAGTCGAATGTATTTCATAATTGTAATATAAATGTTACTATTGAAGACATCAAATCTTTTGTTGCTCAATTCGATGGCCAAAGCCACGAAAATGTCAGTAGTTGGGTCGAAAGTTTTGAAGATGCAGCTTCTGTTCTTCAATTAAATGATTTGCAGAAATTGATTTTTGCTAAACGTCTGATGACAGGCAAAGCAAAATTATTTGTTCTTAGTGAACCAAAGTTGAACTCATGGCAGTTATTTAAGAATGCTATTCTTGATGAATTCAGTTCCAGCTGCAATTCGGCCGAACTGCATGAGTTATTATCAAAACAAAAAATGAAGAGCAATGAAACGTTTGATGAGTTTTTTTTAAATATGAAGAGAATTGCTAAAAATGGTCAAATTGAAGATGTTGCTTTAATACGATATGTTATAGATGGTATACCAGGCTCCGCGTTTAAAAAATCTTGCTTGTATGGGTCACAAACATTAACTGATTTTAAGAATAAATTGAAGCTTTATCAACAGATATGTGATGATGAGGAAAAGTTGCGAACGTCAAAAACAAAATTTGAAAGTAAACAAAAATATGAATCTAGAAATAAATATGACTCAAAAAATTCTGCTAACCAAACAAAGCGTAACGTAACCGATAGTCGAGGAACAATTCCTGAGATTAAACGTAATACAACCTGTTTCAACTGCGGTGAAAGCGGTCATATTTCTAAACAATGTGTTCATAAAGATAAGGGCGTCAAGTGTTTTAAATGTAAAGAATTTGGGCACCGAAGTTTCGAATGCTCAAATACGAACTCGAAACCAGAAGTAGCAAACGTGAATATTGAAGTAGTCTCGAAGTTGACTAAAGAAGTAAAAATTAATGATGTATATGTAACAGCGTTAATAGACACAGGAAGTCAAACTACTTTGTTACGTAGATCTATTTTTGATAAGCTGAATATCGAAGGGCTAGTGCCCGTAAGCTCAACGCTGAGTGGGTTCGGTAAATGTCAAGTAAAACCTCTAGGCTTCTTTAAAGGTAATATTAAAATTAATGATTTCCAGTGTACTGCAGATATTTATGTTGTAGACAACAATGTGATGACACATGAGGCCATTTTAGGCTTAAACGTAATATTGAAAGGTGAAATACTAATAAACGAAAATGGGGTTACCATAAAAAATAAGTCACAGGATGTGGAGGAAGTAAATATTGTGTCTGTTTTACCTGTTGACCTAGCCAGTAACGAAAACGAAATAAACATTGCACCTAGTGTTCCAAACTGCTTTAAAAAGACTGTTCAACAGTTAGTTTCGAACTATATGCCACGTAAGACCAAATCTACGGACATACAATTAAAAATTTGTGTTAAAAATGACGAACCAGTATCGCATCAACCGCGTAGATTACCGTTTTCGGAAAAGAAAATTGTTGAAACCCAAATATCTGAATGGCTAAAGTCAGGAATTATAGAACAAAGTTCTTCGGAATATTCCAGCCCATTGGTCATCGTTAAAAAAAAAGACGGGACACCAAGGGTTTGCGTTGATTATCGTCGTTTAAACAAAGTTGTCGTAAAGGATAGATTTCCTCTTCCCCTGATTGAGGATATCCTAGACCGCCTTCAAGAAGCACGTGTTTTCAGCACTATTGATCTCAAAAATGGCTTTTTTCACGTGGACGTCGAAAAGGAAAGTCGGAAGTACACATCATTTGTTACGCATGAAGGGCAGTACCAGTTTTTGAAAGTGCCGTTTGGACTCTGTAACTCACCAGCTGTATTCCAGAGATTCATAAATACCATTTTTCGACCGTTAGTTAACGATGGAATCGTTTTGCCGTACATGGACGATATCATCATTTTGTCCGCTTCATACGAAGAAGGAATCGAGAGGCTGAGTCAAGTTTTAAATCTAGCAAGGGAATACGGGTTGGAAATAAATTTTAAAAAATCCCAGTTCTTAAAGAAACGAATTGACTTTTTAGGCCATGTCATAGAAGAGGGTAAAATTTTCCCATCCACCTTGAAGACGCAAGCCGTTATAAATTTCCCTGAACCATCTAATTTAAAACAGATTCAGAGTTTTCTTGGATTGACAGGGTATTTCAGAAAATTTATTCCTAAGTACTCTATAATTGCCAAGCCACTTAGCGACCTGCTAAAAAAGGGTAATAAGTTCGAATTCGGTGAAGAACAAAGGATTGCATTCAATCGTTTGAAATCAGCGCTAGCTGAGAAGCCTGTACTTGCAATTTATAACCCTCATTATGAAACTGAACTACACACAGATGCCAGCATAGAAGGATACGGGGCGATTCTAATGCAGAAACCCCCAAATGACAGCAGTTTTCACCCCACTTATTTTATGAGCAGGAAAACATCTGATGCAGAGAAAAAATATTCAAGTTACGAGTTGGAGGTCCTCGCGATCGTAGAAGCACTGAAAAAGTTCCGTGTTTACCTTTTGGGAATTTCATTTAAGATAGTGACGGACTGTTCAGCATTTCAAAGGACGATGGAGAAAAGAGATTTAGCGACGCGTGTTGCTCGTTGGGCTTTGTTGTTACAGGAATTCGATTATGTTATAGAACATCGTAAAGGTGTTAGAATGCCACATGTAGATGCTCTAAGTAGAGCTCCTCTAAACGTTTTATGTGTTTCTGTTGAGAATATCCTACCTAAATTAAAACTTGCCCAAGAAAATGACACTGAAGTAAAAGCCATTAAAGAATTATTGAAAACCTCAAGTTATGAAAATTACTGTAATAGAAATGGCATACTATACAAGTTTATTGACGGCAAAGAATTAATAGTTGTACCGGAAAGTATGCAGACTGAAATTATAAAAGATGCTCACGAGAAAGGGCACACCGGTATCAAGCATACAGAGAAACACCTGAATGAATATTATTTCATTCCCAAACTTCGGCAGAAGATAGAAAACGTTATCGCCAGTTGCGTTCATTGTATCTTAATAAATCGCAAAACAGGGAAAAAAGAAGGATTTTTACATCCGCGATTCAAGGAGGACATTCCTTTGCATACCTATCACATAGATCACTTGGGTCCTCTGGAAAGTACCCATAAAAACTACAAGCACATATTAGTAGTGGTCGACGCGTTTACCAAATTTACTTGGATTTATCCAACAAAATCTACGACCTCAGCCGAGGTGATAGCGAAGTTAGAGAATCAGAAGGCCATTTTTGGAAGCCCTTGTCAGATCATTTCTGATAGAGGAACAGCTTTCACTTCCAGTGAGTTTTCTGACTACTGTGCTAAAGAAGATATTAAACATCATCTAATCACTACAGGCCTCCCGAGAGCAAATGGACAAGTCGAACGGATCAACCAAGTCATTATATCAGTCTTAGCAAAATTGTCCTTAAATAAACCAACTGAATGGTATAAACATACACATGAAGTTCAGAGAACGCTTAACTCAACATATCAAAGAAGCATTAACACCACTCCGTTCGAATTACTCTTCGGTACCAAAATGAACAGTAAGGGCACCGATCAGCTCAAAGAACTGATAGAAAGTGAGTTTCAATCTCAATTCCAGTCCCAAAGAGAAGAATTACGAAAGCAAGCCAAGAGACAAATTTTCCAAGTCCAACAGGAAAATAAAAAGACATATAATGCCAAAAGAAGACAAGCACAGCCGTACAAAGTTGGTGATTTAGTGGCAATCAAAAGGACTCAATTCGGACCACACCTGAAATTAAGAGCAAAGTATTTCGGACCTTATAAGATCACGAAAGTTAAGGGTGGCAACACCTATGACGTAATAAAGGAAGGGTGCCATGAGGGACCCATGTACACTACCACATGTGCCGAATTCCTCAAGAAATGGACAGCGCTTTAAAATTTTCGTAAACACTTATTTCTGTTATTGTATATCCTTGCTTGTTGCTTTTTTTTTGTTTTGTTGTATTTTGCAGTGTCCTGGAGGGCCAGTCCACCCTAGGATGGCCGAGAATGTAGTGCCGATCATTTGGAGCCGTGATGAAATCCAGATGCTGTGACGTCATTTTCTCTACTACTACGAGCTGCGTAGGCGCCAAACGAAAATGAGGGGAATTACCTTTTTTTTCTTTGGAGATGTAGACGAATGGACGTGTTAGCAGAGACGCTGCTTCTGTTTAAAACTTTGACGAATCATTTTTTAATTCTCGTAAATGTTAAATATATGTAATAATCGTTTGTCTAATTAAAATGTCTTTCGTTAGCTAATTTGTTCATCGTTATATCCCCACATATATATATATTAGCCCAAAGAGGCGTTGTCCCTGAAGGACTATTGTTTTCGCTTTGCGATTTTGCGTCGGAAACATTAAAAGTCTGAATCACTTTCAAACTGTTGCCACCAAATCTTGCAGCTCTGTATTATATTTAAAGGAATTAAATAATGAAGAATAAGAATCTGCATAAATGTATGTACATATCTCCAAATGTAATAAAACAACTGTACCTAGAGCCACCCAATTTTGAATAGCGTACGTTTTCCAATAGAATATGCGCATATGGAAGCCCGAATTTGGAATTTGTTTTATTATCTATTTTATATTTTGTAAAACATTAACGAATTTTTGATGAACGAACTGAAACGATTTAAAAGCGAGCAGTAGCAACACTCCACGGGGGAAAACCTTTTTATCGCCTGTGGAACTGTGTATCAGAAATTATAAAGATATACTCATTTTAAAACTATTTTGCGATATTGCTGTTGAACTGAATTTTATGGTTTAAGTGAGAAGAACATGATATTTAATAAATAAAGGTAACACACAAAACGTTAAAAAACCCTCCTTCGGACGTAATTTAAAATCTGAAACATTTCAGATTTTTTTTTTTGGCCAAACCAAAAAACAAAAACTTTGGACACTTTGGGTTAATGCGTATACGTATGATATCATGATTTAAATTTAGTGTAATATAACAAATTTTTCTCAATATCAATAAAAGAATTTACGTGGCAATAACATACCGTGTCAACTATCCTAACCTGAGACAAAAGACTTGCCAACAGCAGCTAGTATTTATTTAAAATGCTGACATTAATGAAAAATTTTCGGCATACAAAGACATCACATGAACTTGTGTACTTTCTTCACATGACTTTGTATAATAATAATATGTTTAATGTTTGGCAATGCTACTTTTGTTTCGTATCTTGTAAAACTTGTAAGTTTTTTTTTATTAACAAACACTACGATCTGAAAGCGAGCAGTAGCAACACTTTTTGAAATAAGCAGATTTTTATCTCCAACTTGCGAGACTGTTGCCACTCGGAAAAATGAGGGCGAAAACTAGAGTTTTTAGTTAAAGAGCTGTCGTACTAAGATGAAAATGGTCGAAATGACTTTCCACGAATTTTTGGAATCCGGGGGTACCTCTCTCGAAATTCAACTCCCCGCCGTTTTGGAGGAGATGGTTCTAAAAATAAATAAACAGACAGACGCGCACAGATTTTTAATAGTATAGATTATTATATCTATTCTTTATTCACTTTTTAGATTTTAAAATTTTTATAGCTCTTCTCCTGGCATCTTCATCGCAACAAATTTCCGAATGTAAGAAGATCTGAAACATGTAATCAAAATATTTTGAAAACTGATATAGCAGATACTGGAAATACTTTTTACGTATGAAGCAAATGCTTGTTTCTTACCTTATCAAACCGATATATATTAAAAAGCAAAACATGATTTCAGTACCTTATCTTCTTTCAAATAAGATAGCACTATTTTTGTTTTACATGAAATAGCCTCAGGAGACTCAGTTTAAGATAGAATTGACGTCATACTCATTCCAGTTTCTATCCCACTCGTTATAGCATTCCAAGTCCTAGGGCGTAGTAGGTCAACAACACAGACATAAGGTCAGTGACATGGAATAAATCATCTGAGAAAATAATGCTTGCATTCAATACATCCCCCCTTTGGTGGGTATGGTTAAACCTTCCAAGTATTAGCATCTATCTGCAAGTATTAATGTTAGTAAGCTCCACGGTTAAAAAATTTTTATTTTTGTAAAAGACTTAAATTTAGGCATTTGGAACTCTTATATAATCTACTTTTTATGACAAACGCTTACAAAAATCACACAATATATTTTTTTCTTTGCACTGCAGACGTTTGAAAGCGAGTTTTTTGTTCATTTGTGCTTTTACTGGAGTTTTATATGTTTGTTTTACGTAGTTGGCAGTAAACAATTAAAAATAATTATTCGTTTATGAAGCAGAAGGGATAAAATTCTTTGTTGAACGACAATTCTACTGATTCTGATTCATTTGGCTATGAAATAGAAGATTAATTCTAATCAGAATTCCAGGATGACATTCTGAAAGAAACAGATTGATACCGAGTAATCTTATGAGTAATTTTAGGACCTCAAAACAAATTAAGTATTTCTCCCGCATTCTTCGCATGCCTTCGTGGTGTAGTGGTCAGCACGCTCTAAGCGTAACCGAGAGGTCTGTGGTTCGATTCCCGGCGAAGGCATTGCTCATTTTTTAATACTTCTGTTTAAAAAAAAAACCTAATATCTCTACACTGGCGCCCGAACAGGACAAAGGTGGTGGAAGATAATTCTCCACCACCGGGATTTGGCGATTGGGTCCCCAAAACCCAGTCGCCACTTAAAAGGGGGAGTATATAAGGTATTTGTCCCGCCTTCTGCGCATGCCTTTGTAGCGTAGTGGTCAGCACGCTCGACGCGTAACCTTCCGTGGTTCAATTCCCGGCGAAGGCGGTGCTCATTTTTCAATACTGTTTCAAAAAAAAAAAAAAAAAAATAAATGTCTCTACAAGGTAAAGCTTTCAAAAACTGAGAATTCACTGGATAAGATGAAACTTTTTCCAAAAAAGACGATTCGAATAAAACTATTAGAATACAGGAGGAAAGTATTGTTATTCCTCTCCAATGAATAAACATCTGCCAAACGATGTTAAAATTAGAGCGGGAGACTTATAAATGATGAATAACTACACAGCTGGCCACTGTAAATGCAACAGCACGCTGAAGGAAGCATGCAAATAACATGAAATTTACAACATGCGTTAGCGGAGGTCGGATATGCAAAAGATTAGAATTTCAGCGCAGACGCACATCAGGCGCGCCTGTGGCGCCACTTCAAAGCGCTATTTAAGGCTTGGAGTTTTCGACAATTTCAAGTTCGGCAATTGTGTTTTTCTTGTGGTTTTTTCGAAAAAAAATTATTATTCAATTATTATTCAATTATTATTAAAATCAATTATTCCTCGTAGTAAACAGCGATCATCGTTTGATCAAGTATCCGAGTTCGACAGAGGAAGGATAGTAGCCTACCGAAAGCGTGGCTTATCTTTCAGTGAAATCGGTAGTCGTGTTAGACGAAACCAAACAATTGTAATGTGACCGTTGGATGCTGGAGGGTACGACGGACCGACGTGTTCGATCACATCCACCTCAGTGCACTTCGTCACGTGATGACAGGAACATTGTGCGCATGGCAGTGACGGATCGCTCAGTCACATCACGAACCACAGCACAGCACAGAACATTCAGTCTATAACGCATCATCCAGTATCTGCGCGTACCATTCGACGTCGTTTACAGCAGAGTGGTCTGTCCGCAAGATGCCCATTGCTTCGTCTACCCTTGCCGCAGAACCACAGACGTCTCCGGCGCCAATGGTGCGATGAAAGAAGGATGTGGATGGCGGAATGGAATGAAATTGTCTTTACTGACGAATCACACTTTTGTCTGCAACACCACGATGGTCGGACTCGAGTCTGGAGACACAGTGGAGAGAGGATGCTGAACAGCTGCGTTATGCACCGCCACACTGGTCCTGCACCGGGTATTATGATATGGGGCGGTATTGGATATTACTCTCGCACTCCTCGAGTACGCATTGCTGGTACTTTAAACAGCCAGCGCTACATCTCCGAGGTGTTGGAGTTGTCCTTCCTTACCTTTAGGGCTTGCCCACAGCCATATTTCAACAGGATAATGCGCGATCACACGTGGCACGCATTGTCCAAGGGTTCTTCGTTAATCGCCGCCAGATTGAATTGCTTCCCTGGCCGGCTCGTTCTCCGGATCTTTCGCCGATAGAAAACATGTGGTCCATGGCTCCTGAACGATTGACCCAGATTACATCCCAAGCTGCCACACCAGATCAACTTTGGCAACGTGTGGAAGCTGCTTGGTCTGCTGTACCCCAAGAACACATCGAAAGTCTCTTTGAATCAATGCCGAGGCGTGCGGCAGCGGTGATCTCCAACAATAGCGGCTACTCTGGCTACTGATTCTGAAAGGAACCACACTTCACAGAAGTCTATAAATTCAATCATTTGATACTTGGTCAACATGTTATCTACTAAATAAATTTTGTTGTGACATCTCTTGTCTTTCTTGGTGTTGCAATTTGGGTGGCCAGCAGTGTAACATGTAAGAAACGCCGATTAGAATGTAAAGAAAACCAACCAGAAGTATGGCTATGGCAGCGGCCATCATAAGTCGTGACGTCATACCGTGACGTTCCATGTCTTCATTTTCATTCCATGGAGCATGCACGGCAGGCTTACTCCATTTATTCTAACTCCTTTTGGCCAACGACGTAGCAGAATACAGTTTACATTAAAAAGAGATTTTTTGAAAGCTAAAATCCGTTGTTATTCTAGAGAGGAAGATCAATATATAACAAAATTCTCAGCTCCGTTTAAAATCAAAATTTAAGAATGATCGCATAATTTTATCGCATATTTAATTGATCGCATAATTCGTCAATAAGGTTTTATGTTAAATATTCATTAACTCCTAGGACTACAAATTAATTCATTAGTTACGGGATTTTTCCATGTAATACACAGTTTTTTATTTGAAAAATAACAATAACATTATTTTTAATTTCGACTTTTTTCGATTGTTTGAATAATTATATATAGCCATAGAACAACTGAATAATTATAAATAGCAATAGAGCGCAATTTTTTTTCTTAAATAAACTACAGAATGTGCGAGGTGTTTCAGCGGAATTCTCCCTATACGACATTTTTCCCAACATGATGAATTAACTGAACATAAACGAAACTATATTTAAATAGCGGATGATTTACAACCTTATAAATCTGGTGCTGTCACTCCAGAAAGGATTAAAGTGCTTAAAAGCTCAAATAGAGGTAAATGTTTTTTTTTTTTTTTTTTAAATCTTATGAATTACAGAAATAAAGGTAATTACATTTCTGCAATAAAAAATACCAAAAATATTTCTTTGTATGTATATACCTTTACACCGTTAAAGTAGTGGTCTGCAGAGTGGAGCATGCGTATTCCAGGGGGTACGCAAAGTGATACTAGGGGGTAACCAAGGAAGTAGTATCACGATTATTTGCTAGTAGATAATCGAAAGACGAGAATTTAGGTAAAGGATCTTAAGAAATATATCCATCGTGTTTCGGAAATGAAGTAAATGTGGAACAAATTGAAAGTTTTACATATACATAATTTAAAACATTTGGAAACAGAATTTTGTTTACAGATCTTCTTAGTACTAAAACAGAGATTCAGTGGGTCACGAAACCATTTATTGAAAATGTAAAAAATAGATCATCTTTCAATTGCAGCTCAAGTAAATTGACATCGCAGAAAGAACAATATTACTATCCGAATTTAAAGATAAATGTCCTCATAACTGGCTGAAAGACTGAAAACCGAATATGCATATTTAGTAAGCATAGCAACAAACGCGTTCTGTCGCACAGCCGGTATAGTGGTTAGCGTAGCTGACTGCCGTGGCGAAGGGGCCGGGTTCGAATCCCGGAGAAGACATGGATGTTTGTATATGTATAATGTCGGTGCGGCACTTTAAATATGCAGCGAGCCGAAAGTTCTCTCGTGTGGTTTGGTGGAAGGGGAGAGGGGTGGGAGACACTTGGACCCTTTCCCCGGGGTGCTTTCCATCAATATTGGGGACGGAACTGAACAAGCTCAGGCGGATCTTGTGCCATTTTGCCACGAGGAATTTCGTGGCTTGGGCTGATGTTACTGTCAGACAAATGAGCATAAGGTAACAACAACAACATAAATGCGACCTGATTATGCGCGTTTACATACCTCTGTGAAGTCGCGTTTTCTGTAATGACAACAATTAAATCCAAGAACAGAAACAAATTCGTAGATCTTCGAATTGCATCAACAGAAGACATTTTTATGATAGTACAAACAAATCGAATCATATTGCTCACATTAACTTCTGATTCAAAATGGAAATTTGCAACATAATCTAAATATATATATGTTATTTAAAATACTTAAATAATGAATAATTTGATTTTTGACTACACACACACATATATATAATTATATTACATGGAGACAGCATATAATTGTTCTTGTCTCAGAGGTACGCCATCAAGAAAGTTTGGAGATCGCGTTGCTGAAGTACACTGTATTCTATAAAATAAACACTATATCACATTTGCTTTCTGGCTTTCATTCCTCAAGAAACGTTACTAAATTATTCGCGCAGCGCAAATTAATTTTTTAAGACATTGGGCTTTAAAAGTTTTTGCATTTG
>KK119110.1:147388-172709 GCA_000611955.2 Stegodyphus mimosarum
TTGCTTTTCCTCTCCAAAATTTTTCAGTTGATCAAGAATAAAAAATTGTTCTCGAGTTTATTCATAACTGATTCATGTAGAACAGAAATAAATGAATAAAAATAAAATTTCCGCTACGAGTGATGTGGAGCACTTGGGATGCAATATTTTAAATCTGTACGACCTTCAAGGTAATGAGAACTTCATAGAAAGGGAGGCGATTCAATGTTAGGTTGATAGACTGAGATGGTAATAAAAATATCACAGCAAAAAACAGCATAAATCAAGAAAGTAAAATATAAAATTACCAAAGCAATAACCTTATGTTTAAAGTAGATTTTAGTCAAGCCTTTATGGATTTCGAGGGCAAAAACGTACGTGCCCCTCTTCATCAGCAGCACAGGAATCTGCAACGAAGAGAAAGAAACGGTTGTATTCATACCCAAAACGATTAAAGTTAGCGCGAAGATTGCGCCATCTGCGGGTAGAAATAATAACAAAAAATGGAAAATTATAATTTATATGTTGACAAAAATAAATGGTAGCTGGCATTATACAATATGCATTTTTTAAACTAATCCTTAATTGTATTCTACTAATAGAATATTATTCCAATTAGATATCCCCCATTTTAAGTAATTTCTCAGAGCATACTAAAATAAAAACTTTCATTTTTTGAATTCTGCTTATTATTTGGAATGCAGCGCTTAAATACAATTTTAAAAATAAAATTAAAACTTGTTTGTTGTATTAAGTATTTCTTAGATTTAAACTAGATATAAGCTTGACCATAATTTATCTCCAACGTTTTGCTTTCATAATTTTATCCCAAGTCAATTAAGTATTTTAAAATGTAACTTTTGAGAATTTATTCAAAGTATTTTATTAAAAAAAGGTTGATAAATGCAAGAAGACCGAATGTAAATCGAATGTAAGCTAAGAAGAATTCAACCGCGCATTGGAAGAGGAAAAATTGCTAACGTTAATGCAGACCCGCAGTCTGCGACGAATTATTTTTTTCCTTCTCTTTAATCACTCTGCCCTCTGGCGACATTTCCCGACATCTAAAGGTCAAATGACGTAATCGGCAATCGCAAGAAGTGCCCTAATACAGCTGTTTAATGTAAGGGCATGAACGTCAGTCGGTATGTACGCAGATAGAGCAGGTTTCGCGTTACGTAACATGGTGTCCTCTGTTATTATCGCATATCTGTCAGCTGCCGGCACTTTTTCCACTTACGATTTTTTCGCGGCAGATCTGTACAAATATTATAGGATTTAATTGATACTGATTGCGTTCCAGCTGCTGCTCACGTGCTAATAAACCCCTTGACATAGGCTCAATACTGTGTATCCTATTTATAAAATGCTCGTCTCTCTTTTTTTTAAGTCGTAATAAGGCTGAACACTTCAAAGAAAGAAAGAAGAAAGAAATGTGCAATCTGAGTCTTTTGATCTTAGCTTAACATCCGACAGCTATATAGATAAGCGATGCTTTCTATTTATAGATATTATGCAACGTAAATTAGCAGCTATTATGTATATTAGGTAATCGGTCAAATAACAGAGCTTTCTTTTATTTTATAGAATATATTATGACGTATTTTCTTTGCATAGTAAAAACAATAATATCCGCTTGTATATGTATATATATCCGCTTGTATATGCCTCCCGGCATGCTGGCTAATACCTGCACTTCGATAGCTTCGGGGCCTGGTGTATATAGATTGTTTTTCACAGGACTAGAGCTATCGATTCTTTGGTGGTCCATTCAGGTTCGAACATAGCTTGTACTGGTTCTATCCAGTCTGTCTCAGTTGTATGATTGATACATGGTGGATTTTCAAAGGCTGTCCTCGGGGTTCGCTTCCGTTGGTCAAGCGCAGGAGAGTTATGTTGTCTTTTTTTAGGGGGGTGGGTGACTAGTTGGTGCTGGTGTCTGGTTGCTTTATCTTGCTCTCATATACCCGACTTTTTTCATTGTCACCCGGGGCTGACAGCGGGGGCTTGTACCCCCATGGATCGCCTCTAGGGCTTGAGGGCTGTTCTGCAGCATAGGCCAGTTTAGTCTCTAGCTTCTAGTGTACTGTATATACGGTATCGAAAATTTAATACATGCTTACCTGCTATGAAATATGACAACATATACTAGAAGAGTAATTCTGAACTACTATGCCGCGAGGTTCTTGAAATGTATTGGCAAATTTTACGAGTGCATACAATGAAAGGACAGTCTGTCTGCTTAGGCGTTTTCCTGTTATTTCCCATGTGTAGCGTGTATACGATCCAGTGTTCCCCCTACCAAGTCCTCCACGAAGACATCCCTCCCCTTAGGCAAATATCCCTAGTTCGTGTTTTGCCATAATCAACTAAGCAAACTCAAAACTATTTTACATGTACTTATATATAGTGTAACTGTTCTCATGCAATACAGTGTTTTTTTTATAACAGTGGAGGATTGATTTTCCTACCCCTTAACGTCACGAGATGGCACTGCGACTATCCATATACGAGGGTAAGTTGAAAAATAAGTTTCCCCTGTCGACTGTGGTCAGAGTTGTGTATGAAAGTCAAAAAATAGAATGAGACATTAAAGATATGACATACCTTTATTTTTCCACATAGGTACCAAGTACATTGAGACATTTGTCATATTGCTTGATAAGCTTCAAAAAGCCCTCCAGGAAAAAATCAGGGCTTTGCATATGGAAGAAGCGTTGAACGGCTTGTTTCACTTCAGTATTGCTTCCAAAGCGCCTTCCCCCGAGATTTTTCTTCAAAGCCGGAAACAGATGGAAGTCGCTTGGTGCGAGATCAGGACTGTATGGCGGATGGTGTAGGCGCTCCCAACCAAGAGTTGCAATATGGTTTTGCGTTGCCGTCGCCGAATGTGGTCTGGCATTGTCATCCAACAGCAGAACGCCAGATGTGAGAAGGCCAGGCCGCTTTTTCCGAATCGCCTCTTTCAATTTCGACAGGGTGTCACAGTAGCGCGTAGCATTGATGGTTCCAACCTCCAAAAAGTCCAGCAACAAAACTCCTTGGGCGTCCCAGAAAACTGTGAGGAGCACTTTACCTGCAGAGGGAGTTGTCTTGAACTTCTTTCGGACAGGTGATGACGGATGTTTCCACTCCATAGATGCGGCCTTCGATTCTGGCGTGAAATGGTGGACCCACGTTTCATCCCCCGTCACAATCCGAAACAGAAAGTCATTGCCATCTTCATGGTAACACACGAGATGTTCCAGACTGACCCCCATGCGTTGTTCCTTGTGTGTCGAGGTCCATTGTCGGGGCACCCATCATGCTGACACTTTTCTGTATCGAAGAATGTCGTGGATGATGTTTTGAGCTCACTCATGTGAGATTCCAAGTTCTTCCGCTACTTCATTGATGGTGATACGCCGGCTTGCTCTACTCATGTCATCCACCTTCATGACATTTGCATCTGTAGTGGTCGTGAGCGTCCGTCCAGCTCTCGGTATGTCCTCCACTTGCTGACGTCCATTACTGAATGTGCAACACCATCTCCGCACCATTTGCTTCGACATCACACCTGGCCCATAGACTTCCACGAGGCGGTTATGAATTTCTGTTCCTGATACTCCACGTGCCCATTCACAGCGGATAACCACTCTGACTTCCTCCTTTGACCACGAATTCAAAACGCACCTTCTCTCCATACCTACCGGGGCTCGAGAGGCTGGTCTCCGCTTTGCACAGGCACTGCAACAGCGCCATCTGCTTGATTTACAGCGACCTCTACCCAATGGTGTATCGGTGACTTGCGCGTTTTCCTGCTGTGTCGCCTTTCGCCCATAGCCGTTCAACGCTTCTTCCATATGCAAAGCTCTGAATTTTTCTTGGAGGACTTTTTGAAGCTTAGCAAGCGATATGACAAATGTCTCAAAGTACTCGTACGAGAATAATAAAATAAAGGTATATCAGATCTTTAATGTCTCATTCTATTTTTTTGACTTTCATACACAACTCTGACCACAGTCGACAGGGGAAACTTATTTTTCAACTTACTCTCATACATGCATATGTAAACACATACATCCATGCATACATATATTTCTGAATCCGATCCCAATAACAGAAGAGTACCGATAAACTTTAACATGTATATACCCAGGGTTATATCTAGGGCAACGGTGACAATTTTAAAAAGCACCAGCTAGGTTGTTGTGACGAGTCATAATTAAATAATGATATATCTGGTTGCAATGGAATATTTGTGCAAAAACACGTTCTTAATAAAGTTACAAAATTACAAAAAAGAACATGGAAGCAGTACCTTTAGTGTGAATAGTAATCACCACCCAAATATATGATTTTCTGCCAACGTTTAGGTAGTTTTTCAAAGCCTGCAGCCCAGAAACTTGGTGGCTGCGAATTCAAAAACAGATTAACCACCTTTCAGACATCCTCTGCAGAATGAAAGATAGCATCAGCAGGATGTAGCTTCAGGTGTGAAAAAATGTAGAAGTCGGAAGGAGAGATATTAGGACTATATGCTGGATGTGGCAAAAGATTCCATTTGAGTCCGTACAGAGTCCAGCTGGTGAATGCAGACACTATGTGGTCCTGCATTATCTTGATGGAGCATTACCTTTTTGTACGGAACTTAGTTTGACATTTTTCCTTGATAGCAGCATCAATACAGATTAATATCTCGCTGTACACTTTACTGTCAAGGGTTTTACCTTTTTTTTGTGGATAATAAAACATCAGTCCCACCAGATAAAAAGCATGATCTTTTTGTTAGCAGGGGAAACTCATTTTTCAACTTACCCTCGTACTATAAGCGACGTCAGACAAGTCGTTCAATCAGTCCTAACTGCCTAGCGGGGATTCTCTGAACCAGTACCAACGCATCTTGTACTGCTCAATGTTCTAACGAAAACATATAACTCTTAATCTAAAACACGCCCAATGCAAATCAAAACAGCAAAGTTGATATGCGCATGACTACTACAGCACTGGATTAAACCCAAACAAAGCTATACTGGTCGAGTCAGCGAACACTACGCATCAAGGAGAAACTCCGAAATATATATGAATGTAAGAAGTGATATAAATACTATATATGTGTAAAAGTGATTATAGTGTATATATCCCATTCTTATTTCATCCCATTCCCAATGTTAACGCTCGCTGATAGACCAGTGATTAGTTTAGTCAACTACTGTCTTTTTATCTTGAGAAATGCTCTCGCCATCATGTCTAGTTGGTGGCTGCCTCCATAGCAACAGGATTATAATATTTCAAGAAGGGGTGAGCTAAGTGAATATTTTATTGCCAGTTTGTTTGCGTCGAATGTTAGTCGCAGGAAAGAGAAAGCTTAGAGTAGGGGTACTCAACAAAGAGGGGAATCCCCCCGTAGTTACAGGGGGAGACTGCGATCAACCTTTTATTTAGCTGCTCAGAATTTAGTTATAGTTTATGAATGTAAAACAAATTACTTTTACTTAAGTTTTGGTATTTATCACCATTTTCTACACTTTTTGTTGTTTAATTAATAAAATACCTTAAAATAATCTATATCTGAATAAATGTATACGTATTTTTCTGGTTTTAGAAAGGAGTAGGGAGATGAACTTCTAGCAGTGATGAAAGGGGTGCAGGGGCAAACAAAGAGTCGAGAACTCCTCTTTAGAGAAAGTCAATTTGTTAGGTAAGGTGGCAAACGGGAAAGAAAGTCTTCAAGGCAACCATCCAAAAAACAGGTTAAGCCTTGTTTCTACATAGCTGCAGACTGTCTACAGACAGCCAGCTGTTCTTGTGATAGACAGACAACAGTCGTCCACTTGATATGTGCATAGGGCTTGATTACAGCTTGTATATTCTGTATACACAATATGGTGTTAAATTCACTTTTGAACATACAGCTATGAAATTGTTGAAAAATGCTTTATGCCATCTTTGCAATGAAAGAGCAACTCATTAGAAAAATGAAGCATATACACATATCAATAACATGAGTTAGAAGATACGTCAAGGGACACACAAGAAACGAGGAGTCAGTCCGCGATAAGGCAAGGCAACTTAAAAAGAAGAAAAGAAGGCGCATTTCTAGCATTCTTCTGCAAGGGAAAGTGAGAATGTACGTGCAGCATAGGTACAAAATAACATCAGGACGGCTTTATACGTGATAGAATTATTGGCAATATTGAGGAGGGGTTCAGTTTGACGTCTGACCTCTCTAGAGTTTGGAATTGATAAAAGTGTTGCTTCACGAGCTTGGAAAGCCCTCCAAACGACTACTACTGCTGTAAGAATGGTTGATGGTCGTCGATCAAGGGAACTAATGGTGACTGATGACTGATGTATCATCCTGCAGGCAAAAAGAGATCGAAACCAAACAGCGGGCATCATTGTTCAGGAGCTGCGCTCGGCAATCCGATGACAGGTGTCCCGGTTTACTGTGGTCAGACTACATAAAGATTGCATATTCGCCTGTCGTTTGGAACGCTGCATACTATTAACAGTAGCTCATTGGTGCCATTCTTTACAGTGGTGTAGAGAATACAAAAAACTGGACACCTCATCTATGGAGTCACGTCCTCGTTACCAATGAGAATCGCTTCAGTCTGGTTCTCGATTTCATTTGATATGGAAAAAATGAGACACGCTTTCATCCTCCGACATTAGGGAAATAAGCCGCCGGAATAGTCCTGGCGTACTTGTATGCGGAGGCGTTATGATGAACTGACAAAGAGTTTCAGATTTTCGACAGAGGTTTACTTACAGAAAATCGTTACTATGATGAAATTATCCTCTCTCACGTGTATCTTTTCTGGGGTGCCAATGGTCCTGACGTTGTTGTTATGGATGATGATGCAAGGCCACACAGTACTCATGCTGTTGAGAAACTCCTGTATAGTAAAGATATCCACAAAAAGATTGGCCAGCGTGCATGCTTGATTTACATCTCATTGAATATGAAGGATGTACTTTGAGGAAATGCCTGGCAGCACGATCTTACCCTACGAAAGACCATAAATACCAGAAACAGAAAAATACTAGGGTAGAGAATACCAGAAAACCAAAATAGATGCTGTTTGAAGAATGAATAGGAACTCTTACCCCATGAACTGTTAAATAATCCGGTGGTGATTATGGACGAGCGGTGCGGCGCAACCACTGCAGTTAGGAGAGGTTATACCTCTTATCAAAGGCACCTTTGGATTGTTGTTTTATTTTGGGGCAGACAGTTTTTTGTACCAACGCCATTCTCTCAATAAAGTCTCTTTCTTCTGTTCATTCAGTACTGTGTACATCCTACTGATTTTTTGCTGCTATACTTTCTTTATCTTTTATATATTACATTTGCCTCTGTACTACGAATTTCATGTCTCCCAGCTGATTTTTTGCGGAATTACGGCCAAAATCAAAAACGTTGCTTCCTAAGTTTAGCACACTAATGTATTAGTCACTCATTGTTTTTTGCACTGGAAAACACTCATTACAAAGCAAGTGCAATCTGAATTGAAAATAATCTTGGAACAATGTACTAAAATGATTAATTACATAAATTCAGTATATAAGATGATACAAGATGTCGTCTCTTCTATCCATTTTGACAAGTATAGAGTCTTCCGTGTGCAGTAATTAGGTGGTTGTTTAGAAATATTACTTTTAATAGCGTAAAAAGAAGCATACAAAGACCGAAAGAAAATAATTTAATCTCACCCAATAAACTGTTGAGATCTAAAAAAAATTACTTTATGGAAGAATAAAGCGCAAAAAGTAGTTTAGAAAAATCTCAGTCAGTTCCAACAGACAATCAGTTATTCATAAAATAGCTATTGATCATTTAACAATACTAAAGCAAAATTGTTCATTACTTTCCAGATTCGAAAAACACACGTCTATGTATCAATTAATTTGAAAGACCAGAAAGAACTAATTTAGGTGAAATAACCGAGATTTAATTTCAAAAATTCAAAAGAAACAGTTAATTTACTGCGAATTAATCTTAGATACGATTACCCGACGATATTAGAAAATACTTTATACGGAGGTATATGCTTGTTAAGAAATACGCACAGCGGAATGTAATTGAAAATTTAAATTTAATAGTAAGGCATTGTTTGCCTGAGTAAACTCCGCTTGCTGATGGAGCTTCCTGCCTTGAGCGGGTTCAGAGTTCGTATGAGTCATTCTTGCCGCTTGAAGCCATACATAGACAAGTTAGTGGAGGCGTTACGACATACGTTATGTAACATACTCCTGCGTGGAAATTTCCAAGTATATACAGTGACATATAAACATGTTAACCCATTTATTAACTATTAGAATTAAAAAATATGTATGTGAATAAAAGGTTAGTAAAAAGCATATTACACATAAAAATAATAATTAAAAAAAGAAAAATTTGAAAAGTTTCTGATTTTAAATTACGTCGAAAGGGGCGTTTTTTTTAACATTTTGTAGTGTTACCTTTATTTATTAAACATCATGTTCTTCGCACTTAAACCATAAAATTCAGTTCAAGAGCAATATCGCAAAATAATTTAAAAATGAACATATCTTTAGAATTTCCGATACACATTCTCACTCGCTGGAGATAAAAAATGTTTTTTCTGTACAACGTTGCCTTTGAAATCCTTGAGTTTGTTAATCAAACATTCGCTGAAGTTTTACAAAATATGAAATCTTTAATAAAACAAATTCCAAATTTGGGCTTCCAGCTGCCCATATTCGTGTGCAAACGTTCAATATTCAAAATTGGAGGGCTTTAGGTATCGTTGTTTAGTCACCAATGCGAGAAACATACATACATTTATGCTGTTTCTTTAAATATAATACAGAGCGATAATATTTGGAGGCAACAATTTGAAAAGTGAAACAACGCTTGTAGTGAAACAACGCTTGTAGTGAATCAGCACGAAATGCCAAAACGAAATTAATAGTCCTTCTTGGTAAATTGCCCCTCTAAACTAATAAATATTACACAAGATTGAAAAGCACTGTTGAGATATCTACCAGATTTATAATTATCATGAAAAGATTAATTATCATTTACAGGTAATAAACAAAATTTGAGTGACGCCTCATTTTACTATTCTACTAGCCGTTTTGATCTACAGTATTAATTTCTGCGCCCGTCGAGACTGTTTTACCTCTTGCTACTATACTGATCCTTATTTTAGAGAACAAGTATGGATTCTCTGCACTATGTTAAACAAACTTTTAGTGAGCAGAAATGAGCGGAATGGAAATAGCAGGTCTTCTCGCAATCAGACAAGATCTTACAGTCCTATGTTCATCTTTTCATTTTATGCAAAGTGAGGGTAACCTTATGGAACATGTCTAGGATGCTTCTGGAAAGGCAATTGCATCTTTTTTCCTTCTCATGGAAGTCTCCAAGACGTGGAAACCGAGCTACTGCAGAAGTGGGATCGACTACGGTAAGGACTTGTAAACTGTCTCGTTTCCGGTATGAAGCCACGCCAGGAGGGCTGTACAATTATTAAACAGGATCACATTTCCTATTAACCTCATTCCTTATTCGACCTTGCCGCCTCTGTTTTAGACCTTACTGCGCCGATGACTACTCGCGAGTTTGCGCGTGTATTGTGATTGTCGTATGAAAAGTGGAGATTCTCTTAATTTTGAACAGGAGTGTACGTATTGTAAAGAGGAATGATGAAAAGTATATTAAATACAAAATACAAAACTTCGTTTTTTCATTTAAGATAAGAATCACATACCCAGACTGGTGTCATTACCCTCGATGACATTAAACATGCAGCAGACAATTACAGATGCAATTTGAGAGATTGCATACCCGAATGATCGTAAAGCCATGAATCTGGCGAGGTATATCTGCAACGTAGCAATCTACCGGCGACCAGGCAAAGTTGATAAAGTAACTGCTTAGAACGGGAAGCATTCAGAACCGAAAAACATTAAGGTATTTTGTCCCTCCTTTCCGAATGCCTTCGTGGTGTAACTGGAACCATGCTCGGCGAGTATTATGGATGCCCGGATCTCGAATCCCGGCGAGAGCATTGCGGATTTCTTCAGTTTCATGACCTCGAAAAGATTCTAAATGACTCTGTAAGTGGCGCCCGAATTAACTCTTTCACGACCAAAGCGCCCAACACGGCCCTTCATTGAGACGACCACAACCGCCCCAAAACGGCCGAGATTGCGATCTTGTTCTTCCCTTGCCCTAAATTAGGCAGTGGCAGGTGCAGTTTCCCCATATGCATTGTATCAGCTTACTGCAGACAGCTTGTTCTGAGAAGTTTAATTGTGGTTATCTTTAGGTTGCACGTGGCATTTTTTGTTGATTCTCTGATTTCAGTTTAAGAGCTTCAGAATAGGTTTATAAAGAACAGGATCAAATGCTAATGGAATCTTTGTTAGAGTACAAAGGAATTTTTACACCTAGTTCTGCGTTAATGGACGGGGAGGGGAGGAAATTGCTGTGAAACTGGAAAAGTATTTCGGCCATTTCGGTATTTTAAGGATACAAGATAGCAAATGGTTGGATTTCAAAGAGTTAAGAGGTGGTGGACGATAATTCGTCACCACCGGGATTTGACGAGTGGGTTCCCTAATCCCAAATCACCCTATGAAAGGGGAAGCATATAACGTATATTCGCCATTTTCTCCCTTCTATCCGCATGCCTTCCTAGTGTAACTAGAAGTACACTCGAGAAGAAGAAGAAGAAGTTCTTCAGTTTCCTTTTATCGAAACATTCTAATGACTCTACTGTTCTTCTGGAAGTGTCGCAGTAGCACCGATTTAAGAACATCCCCAATGACTGTAAAAGCATTCGCTAATAGCTCACGGGAAAAGCAGTAAATTAAGGGTGGTTGCTAGTCTTGTAAATTATTTAAAACTTGCTATTACCTGTTTTTCCATATTCATAATGCTGCCATTTCAGGACGTAACCAGGCTCACTTTATAGTCTGTTTCACCTCACAACTATCTAGTAGTTTGGAATATCCTTATCGTCACTGAAATTGGAAAATACAGGTAAATTTATTTACTGCTAAGTTTTGAGGACTAATCGATATGTAGTATTAACTGATCACCGCAGAAAAATGAACTCTTAAGTAACAGCAGAACTGTTAGCACATATCTTTATGTCCTGTAATTTTACAAGTTTGTTGATATTGAATTAGAACTTTATATTCTTATCTGAATGCATAACTGCATGATAAACATTCAAACTGATTTTTATTGCTATCAATACAAGCCGAAGAGAAACTGTATTATCATGTAGATAAAACATTGGCTGATTATTCTTAATAACATACATTTAGGTGTTGGTGTAAAGAAGACAGCAGAAATGTTCTGAATAAATAGAAAATATAAAGAGTAAAACTTGAATGTTTATATTTCAAGAGATAATGTTATAATTCTCCTTACACTGGAAACGAATATCACAAGTTTGGTGATAAATTACACAAATGAAAACTATAGACACCCGATGGAACTACTAAATCATTTACAGTGCAAGGGTTAAAAATCACTGAGATAATCAGCAGCACTTCAGCTTACAGATAAGGCAGATTAAATTTTTAAATGCCTTAGAGCCTTTGCCAGAGTCAGTATGTCCGTATTCTCGCCACAAAAGGAAAAACAGAAATTGAGGTCTAGATATTCTACAAATATGAGTCTTTGGCTCTTGAGCCTCACCAGTAACTGAGTAGATAAAATCGCTGAATGCTGATAGTTCGATTTAGGTTCGATCCCAGGGGTAACGAGCTATAGCTTCTTTGTTGTTTTCCGCATGGTTGTGGTTTTCCGCATGCGTAATGTGAATTCGAGGCAGTTTCGCTTAAAAAGTCCCCGACGAAAGGATCACCTTCCCAAGGCAGATAACCCTTACGTGCTTTGCCATATTCTAATAACCTAACTCAACCTGACCCTTTCCACATTAGCGAGTGTATTATCAGTGGCCCTCTCTGATACAGCTTGGGCAACTTTCCCTGTGATAAGATGGCTAAATGGCAATGAGTTGTGTCATTTCCGCTGCATATTTGCAAACACGTTTCCGGCCATTTAAAAAAGTATAGGTACCTTTCATCCATTATAATACAAGCTGGCCATAAAATGCAAAGAGGGCAGGGTATAGATAGAGGTATATATATATATATATAAAGTGTGTAGATAGAGGTATATATGTGAAGATAAAATCAGTACATATAGTCATGCATTACTAATCATGAAGCAAGAATTGCTTCCAAAATTAAGTTATACAAAAATATATAGTGTTGCATGTGTGGTAGCAGTATGCAAGCACTTATGGCATGCTATGTATGCAAATCTGCAGATCCATATACCCGGATTATATACTAATTACATACATAGAAAATAAATACTGTAAAAATAGGCTAAAAATGAAGTATTACACACGGACTAGGTATCATACGTTCAGAAACAGAATTAAATAATTATATACAATATCCTCGTTATTCCCGAAGGTATAATGGCAACAAATTAGTTAATCATAATTTCACCATTCAATTGTTATGTCTGAAATAGCATTAACTGTTAACTACTGAACAGTGCATTGTAATATAGTCCTCATTATTATTAACTTACCTTAAGAATTACTAAAAGCCTTTTTTTCCCGTTAACTGGGATATTATTTTCTCAGTGAAAAATAGGATTAATTCTTTCTGCGGCGTTTCTCTTCCGCTATCATAAATTTCCAGCTGAATTACGTAAACACGTTTACAATAACTGCGTAATCCTCGACTCGTATTACGTTATACAGAACAGAAACGCACATTTCGCAAGAATAAGCTTCAGATCTAACAATTATGTGTTTGCATACTTCAGCAGCTGATTCATTTCTGCGAAATTTCAAAACACCTTAAATACACAAGATAAAACTGATCCAGTAATCATTTGCATTACAGCATTACGCATTGCGTGATCGATGTGTGTAAAAGCATATCACTTGATGCCATTACGAAGAAAGGAAATCTAAAATAATATATGGAATTTTGGGCAACTCATCATGCTAATTAAAATACCTTTTTGTAGAAGAAATATGGGATTTGATGTAAATTATAGTTTTAAAATGTAAGGTAGGATAAAGTAAAACGCGTGCAGAATTAAATTGCGCATTTTTTCATGAAACAGTTTATTGAGTTTTACGTTGTCTCATAACTCAGCGAAACTTTAAGTAGTCTAATACACTACGAGGTTTGTGCTTTAAGTGTTAGTAACAAATAATAGAGTTTATAAAATAGTTTTTAGAGGAAACAGTCCTGTTAACATAAATTTAACATCTTTAACTCTGTCAGCTGTAAATCATTCGTTATATTACTGTAGTTAATTCATTACTAGGTGGCGTGTAGACTGTTTTCCTGAAATCTTTATAATCAAATAAATTATTAATTAATGTATCATGATTTATAACCTGTTCAGTAATTAATTAAATAAGTCACTAAACACCGATAACACATTCTATCACCTAAGATTATCAGAAAATTTCCATAAAAATTTTTAAAAAAAGAATGAAAAACGCAATCTGATGTAATGAAATTTAAGGCAATTGGATACGAAAGCTAACTGGGATCCCCATATGGAAGAGGAAGAGTTGTACATTTAAGCGGTACCAGAGTGAGTTTATCACACTCAATGAGAAGATGTGGTATAGTTTTATTAGTAGGTATTTGGGAAATTTCAAGAATTTGTCATCTTTATACTTATTGTCTTGATATGTATATTGATATTTACATAAGTTTCAGAACACTTTAAAAGGATTCTCCGGAGACCAGTACGACTTAAAATACATTCAGCTTCTAAGAAAATTCAGATTTTTAAAAGTTATGTCGAATCTTTGGCACCTCATTTACTCCGTATATTTGTGATGCTTCAGCTCGTCGAGAGGGATACGTATTTGAGGAAATATTCCCAACCCTCTGGATCAATTACTTAAGAAGGGCTGCTGGTCTTGAATTCCGCCGCAGGCGAATCTTCTCGCTCGCAATGGTACCAACACAAGATTGCACGAATGACATATGGAATCTTTCTCTATCTCTCACTCTATCTTCATTTAAAAAATAAATAAATAGTTCTTTTTCTGGGTCACTCTTTCTTAGATTTCGTGCTTCTCAGATCAGAAATGGTTCGGGTTCCATCCCTAAACGCTGAATGGTAGAATTCATGAGATTTTTAAACTCCATTGGCGGATTACCTTCCTGGTCGAAATAGTAAGGATGAAATTCGATTTCGCTTAGAAAAGTTAGAATACACGAAAATTGGCAGCAGAATATTAACGTGTCAGCTACAGAAATTTTATGAGGGAAATCTACCAATCCTACTTAAACAAACTCAGCTTCAACAAGATGTGAAAGCTCTCTGCTCTGATTTCTGTCGTTTCTGAAAATGACTGTAATATGGCCATCTAATGAAATTTGAATGTACACTCCGCTAAAAAAAAGAGACAGTTCTATATCTTCCGTTTTACTGGGCCGATTGACGAAATTCAGATTGCGTTTTTCGTGTCTCGAAAGCGCGACTTGGGCTATATATTAGATTTATATATAGCATCATCTAACGTAGGTATTTTGACACAAAATCGGACTTTTTCTGAAGTAACATAACAATTTGTTTCCATATTTCGATTTTGTCTCTCGTCAGTGAAACGTTGAAAACTTGTGGTAGAAACAGATGTAGCATAACACAAGCCCAATTCAATGATTTTCGACTACATTACAATCATGTTCTTACTGGTGTTCAGTATCCTGTGAACTCGTGAATTGTGCATTCCCATTGCTTATCCTCGGCTGTACAGCGCATTCGAAGCGTTTGGCACATTTTTTTTCTGCGGCACTTTGTATACCCAACAAACATATTATTATAAAATAAAAGAAATATGACAATTATTAAAAAATACTTGTATAATTTTTACAGCATTCAGTTTAAGAATACATAGTAGAAATTTATTTCTTTCATTTGTATACAGTGCAAATTTACTGGACATTTCTTGAAAACGGTAAATTATCCTAAATGTTTACTTTATTTAACTTCGGGATTTTTTCTTATAAACATAATTAATATATTTCTCTAACGGATTGCTTCCTCGTCTACTGAATAAGTTTTAAATTTATGTTCTCAGTTATTTTATTAGTATATTTTGTATTACTACTTAATTGCAATTTTAAATTCAGTTTAATTTCTTTTGCTTTATTTGACAATTTTAATTTCTTTTGCTTTATTTGACAATGGAATTTTTACTAGTGGAACTAACATTGCGTCAGGGAGGAATTGAAAATTTTCGGATGAACTGTTATAATTGAATTTAGAATGGTTTATCAACTAATTTTGGATAACAGAAACGCGGTGGTTTTCAAAGGGGATGGGGGTTCAGTTGAGTCTAATGTACCTCCTCTTGATAACTTTATATCAGATTTGATTGCATTCCTCTTCCTATTATTAGGTTTTAGTATTTTACATTTCTTTAAGTCTTCCGAGTTTTGGTTAGTTGGTAAAAAATAATTTACAGGGAGTTTTGAAATTTACTGGTATCGAATTTAGCTTCTTTTGTGTCTTTGTGGAATTGGTTCTATATTTCTTACTTTTTGTCTATACTAATTAATTTTCTGCAGCATATTGAGCGGAAATAACTTGGATCTATTGTGTTTTAAAATAAAATTTGTGATACTGTGATATTTTAATCTATTAATATGCAGCTTAAATATTAAGATAATGGCCTACTTTTTAAAAACGAAAATGGGATACATTATTGCATTTTGAATTTGCTCCAAATGAAGATAAAGTTAGGTAATAATTTTTAAATAAAAATTGCCAAAAATAATTTTAAACTTGTAACGCTTCATTTCCTATTCAGCTATTTATTATTAGGTTCATTATTTTCTCTATAAAATTATTTTATTGCAGAAATAATTCAAAAAGCATCGCAAAATTTTAATTTCATTCTTTCACCAAAAATTGTTTTATACTGGTTATTCTAGTGCCATATAAATTTTAGGTATAATATCAAATATTTGGAGATAAAAAGTCAGTGCTTTGATGGATACTTAAAGTGCCTTATCACAGAATTAATAATCGACGATGTCAGCTCTATGGGGACGTGCGTTATCGTCCATTAAAACAAAGTAGGGCCAACTGCTGCAGCGCACAATCTCACAATGGGTTCTAGGACTTCATCTCGATACCGGACAGCCGTCAAAGAACCCCGTTTAAAGACGTGCAGGTCGGTGTGGTATCCTAATGAAATCCCTGCCCACACCATAATGCTTCCGCCTCGGAATGCGTGATGTTCGGTGATGTTTGGGGACTGATTGCGTGTTCGTTGTTCACGCCATATTTTTATACCTTTGTCATCTGGCTCCAGAGTAAATCTTGACTCATCAGTAAACATGACGTTGCCCTAGTCAGACACATTCCAATTGACATGTACCCGGCACCAGTGACATCGTGTCCCTCTTGATTGGACGGATAGAGGAACACAAACTCGAGGTACCCGGGCGTACAGTCCACTCATATGTAATCTTTGGCGTACAGCTGCAGATATCGCCTTACCAATGGACGCTGTGACCATAGATGTCACACGTGTGGAGATCGCTCTGCGATTTCGCTTGGATACAATAGCAATATATCGATCTTCCGAGGGGGTTGTAACCCTTGGGCGACCGGCTACGGGCCTTCGGACAATTGTCTGTGTGGTTTGGAATTGCTTCCATAAACGTGAAATTAAAAAATGATGAACGCCGAAGAAAAGAGCAACATCTGTGATCGACTGTCCTGCTTCAATGCGCCCCTCCACACGCCAGCGCTCAGAACCTTCCATTCGTCTTCTGGAAGTCATAGAAACACGAACACGTATGTCTTGAAAACCAATTGTACAAAAGTTTTAAACACCTTCTATCAGCACTTACGATCAACTTCTGTAACCCTTCATAAAGCTGGCTTCTTATAAGACTACCTATTCTACATATTTCTTGACATGAAAGCGCGATGGGCTGTTCCCTAACATATTTGCATACTTCCATCTACTTCTGCAGTGAACTGCATCCTCTTCAATTCTGATTGGCTTCCGGAAATTAGCATTTTTCTCTCCGTGCTTAACTTTTGGAAGTGAAAATATATATTCTATGAGTATACTAGAATAATGATTATCTTATTTTATTAGCCCAAAGGAGCGTTAGTTCAGAAGGGCTACTAGTTTCGTTCTGGCATTTTGCGTCGATGTACTGTAAATGTCCTTATCACTTTCCTGTTGCCATCAAATATTATCACCCTGTGTTGTATTTAAAGAAATTAAATAATGAAGAATCTGTGTAAATGTATGTATGTTTATCGCGTTCTAATAAAACAAATATCGTTGTTCTAATAAACAACGGTTCCTAGATCCATCAAATTTTGAATAACGTAATCCTCCTCTGGACATGGGCATCTGGAAGTCCAGATTGGAAATCTGGAATTTGTTTTATTACAGATTTCATATTTTGTAACACTTTAACGAATTTTTGATTAAGAAACTCAATTATTTCAAAGCGAGGAAAGGCAACACTGTATGGAAAAAAAAAAACATTTTTATCCCAGGGTGCGAGACTGTGTATCAGAAATTCTAAAGATATGTTCATTTTAAAATTATTTTCCGGTATTGCTGTTGAATTGAATTTTATGGTTTAAGTGCCAAGAACATAATATTTAATAAATAAAGGTACCGCAGAAAACGTTAAAATACGCCCTTTTGGGCGTAATGTAAAATCTGAAAGCTTTCAGAATTTTTTTAATTTTATATTTTTACATTTTAAAAATCTGTATTTTTAAATATTTTCTTTCTCTTTATCTGATTACCGCAAATATTTTAACAGAAGGAAAAAAAATTCTGGACCCTTAGAAGCAAAATTATCTTCAAAAGGTTTTCAAAATTAAATGACGAACAATTTTTATCCGACTTAAAAAAAATGAGAGAAAAAAAGAAACGATTATACGGTTAATTTTTATTTAATGCAAAATTTCTGGTTCTAGAATTCCTACCCGTTGGAAATTTGAAAACATTTATTTTAAAGTGATTTTTTTTTTCTAACGTTAAAGTACCTTTTAGAAATCTGCTGTCGAAAGGTTTATATGCGTGCCTATTCTGATCAGGATTTTTAGGTAGTCTGAAAAAAATTTTCAGCACTTTTTTATTAAATGACGGATTTTGTTTTCTTTTCGATTAATGCCAATTCTGGGAAGGAATTTTCTACCTGAAAGCTCTTTTTTCCGTACTGAACTTACAAAAGACATTAATTGCGTACATTTTCTATAATATATATTTCATGAACAAAAAATAAATAAGTAAAGTGTGAATATTTATTTACATGATTCATTTCTCAAACTAGAATTGCACGTGTCTCCGAACTAATATTCGAGGGTTGTTTAGTTATGCAATCCCTATAAAACACCCATATACAGGGTGACTTAAGAAACGGGAACGTTTTAACAATCCAATAAAACCAAGACTGATGGAAGAAAAACATTTTATTCAATGTACTTGAAACCTTAAAACTTGCCATTTAAACAATATTAATGGAATTTATCATGTTTTAAAAATTACATCCTTTAGATGGCGTCCTCCTGTGCGAACGCATTCTTGAAATCTACTATTGAGATTCCTCATTGACCGCTGCAACATTTCAGCTGCGATTTCATCCTGAATTCTTTGGTTTTACTCATCCAGAGTTGTTGGTCGAGTCGTGTACACTTTACTCTTGAGACAGCCCCAAAAGGAAAAAATTACAAACGGACAACTGGCGACCTAGGGGCCAGGGAACGTTACCTAATTGTTCTCCCACAGCTTCCATTGATCGCCCCGCAGTATGTGATGTCGCTTCATCTTGTTGTCACCAGGTTACTTGACCGTGCGGAAAATTGTTCAATTCAGGTGTAACGAAAGATTGTAGCATATCCATGTAACGATCCGCATTGACAGTTACTGTGGACCCTTGTTCAATCAAAAAAAAAAAAAAAAAATCGGATATTTTGCAGCCTTTGTTAAAAAAAAAAAAAAAAAAAAAAAAGATCGGATGATCCCATGTAATAAAGCAGTACACCATACTGTCACCTTCCTAGCGTGTAAGGTGCGCTCATGAACTTCATTAGGATTTGTGAATAATCAGGATTTGTATCTTTTATCCAGTCCACTGATCCATGATTACTAAAATGGAAGAATGTGTACTTACTCAAGGTCACTCTCCCGCGGTACTGCCACCTGCTCATGGCTGCCACCACGCATTTAAAAAATTCCCGTTATTCTGTGTCACGCTGTAGATATTATTGGGAAGGTTAAGGTAACAAGATTCACCGTAGTATTCGTAAATTTGCAGGTCTAATTTCGTACGTTCAAGCATAGAGCTCCTTCTTCAGATGCAGAACTGTAAATGAGGCAGAGAAGACTGTGCTCAGGCGATAACAATGAGAGGAAAGTATGTCAAGCTACTAGCGGCGTCTATCGGTGATAAATGAAAAAAACTAGGAAATAATTTCTTTAAAAGTTTTTTCTAAAAGCTTTACAAGACATACTATGCTGCTACTATACTGCGCTGTATGGGTGTTTCATAAGTGATGGAGTAACTAAACTACTCCCGAATATTAGTTTGGAGACACGTACAGTTCCAGTATGAGAAATGAATCAAGTAAATAAATATTCACACTTTGATTTTTTTGCTCATGGAATAGATATTATAGAAAATGTACGCAATTAATATCTTTTGTATGGAATTATGATCGTAACCTAGAACTGAAAGAATTTTATGGATGTGAACATTCAAAATCGAGCAGATATTTAAATCCATGCATTTATTCCAGATGTAGTATAACTTTCTGGAGAACTTGCCGAACATTCTGGAAACTAAAATAATTGTATAATTCGCAAACTTCTAGTTCTAAGGCTGCAATTTATTATTATTACATTTCCGGAATGCGCTTATTAGTTCTGAAGCCTAGGACCTGATTTCCGCAAGGGCGAACGGGACACGTGCCTCGAGCATCCACTTTCAAAAGGCCCTCGAAATCCTGTTATAGTATTTAAATCTGATGTAGATTTTCAATTCTAGAATAGTTACCACATTGAAATGCCCTCGTCTTTGATTTCGTAAATCGGATCCTGGTGAAATAAATAATTCTCCATAAAATAACATAAAACATAATATAATTTTTGCCCAACACTGAAATTCTATTTTCTGTATAAATATCTTCAATTGAAAGAGAATAAAATATTAATAAAAATTTTTATAAAAATTTTTGTTCCACTACTATTACAACGCATCTCTTTATATCAAGAGCTACTATGTTTAATTAAGACGTACTACATTGTGATTACTTCAGCAATCGTTTACTTTGGAGTTAAAGCAATTTCATGAAGAATTGAATTTGTTAATCTAACAACTTACACTTTGGTTGATAAACCTCAGACCATTTACAACTTAGCTGATAACCTTAAAAATATTTAATCTTTTTTTTCTGTTAATGTTTCTCCATGAAATTTAATCTTTAATCTTGTATTATCGTCTGCCTACACCTATAATGGTGTTATACTTCGTTTACTCATGTGACAAGAATGACGTCAATGGACAAACTATTTTTCTTTCTTCATGAAGATAACGCAACCAAAAAAGCGATTTGAGCGTCTATATATAGCCATGAATAACATTATATTTAATTTCAGTAACCCTGCTTACGTAGTCAGTAACCGTGGTTACGCAGTTTATTTCGAATTGAATGAAAACTGAAAGGAAAGCAAAAACTGCATATTTATATCCACTGTTATAAGAAGTTTTCTAAAAAATATTTGTCTATTCTGTTTTCTATAAATTTTCGTGTAACATAAATACAGAAAAAAAAAAAAAAAAAAAAAATAAATTGAGTCCAAACGGGCGTTATTTTAACGTTTTGTGTGTTACCTTTATTTATTAAATATCATAAAATTCAGTTCAATAGCAAAATCGAAAAACAATTTTAAAATGAGTAAATCTTTAGAATTTCTGATACACAGTTCCGCGCTCTTTAGATGAAAAGTTTTTTTTTCTCCCGTAGATTGTTGCCATTGCTCGCTTTTGAATCGTTTGAGTTTGTTCAACAAAAATTAGTTAAAGTTTTACAAAATATGAAATAGATAATAAAACAAATTCCAAATTCGGGCTTGCAGATGAGCATATTCGGGTGGAAATGTACGTTGTTCAAAACTGGATGGCTCTAGGTACCGTTATTTTATCACATTTGGAGAAATATACATACATTTATGCAGATTCTTCATTATTTAATTTCTTTAAATATAATACAGGGCGATAACATTTGGTGGCAACAATTTGAAAAATGATGCAGCCGTTTATAGTGAATCAACGCAAAATCGCCAAACGAAAACAATAGTCCTTCATTGACAAAGCCGCTTTGGACTACTGATGTCATTAATAGAGTTAAGACATTCATGCTTAATTAATAAATTTTCGAACGAAAAATAATAAATTTCATCAATTTATTTCTTTTCGTTTGATTCGTTTAATTACCTCATATTATACACAGATATTCATTATATTTTTAGTTTTTAGGGCATATTGAATATTACAGGAATATTTTTCTCCTTTTGTAGAAATGAAAGTGAATTCACATTTATTATACTATTTGATCACTTTTAATTAATTTAAATTTGGCAAATAAGTGTTAGTTAATTCAGTTTGTGATTTCATGCTTGAATAATTTTTAATTTGGAAGAGTTGTAATTAATTTAATGGAATTATCTTTATTTTTTTTTGCTTTTTTATATCATTTTTCCTTTTATATAATCTTTTAAATTAAGTGATTTAATTATTCACTGATCTGAATTTTTAAGCATTTGATTATTCACGCTGAATTAGTTTTAGATTGAAATTCTTACATTAGCAAAGTTTACTTCATAAATGTTTGTTTTCAAATATCCTAACTATTAAGTTTATTTTAAGTGAAGTAAAAAATACTTTCTTTTGAGGCTTAAAGAGTTTCAAATATTTAAACCGTATATATTCTTTCAACAATATTAATCGCAATATATTTCAGAAAGTACTATCGGAACAATTTGAAATGGGCAGAAACTATTGAAACAGCAAACATATCACTAGAAAAAGAGTCTAAATAAGGATATAGCTGCAGTATTTTGAAACTACAATCAAGGTAATAATGTAATTTTTTGTGGGTGATTTTCTGCTTTTGATGTTTCCGAGCAAACCGATGGATGGTTGGATGGTTTTTTAGCAACTTAATTTAGAACACTGGATTGTTCTTCGAAAGCGCTTACAGCCGATTTGGTAACTCAAAAAATGTTTCTATACTGGTCATCGTGATATTGCTTTATAAACTACTTTTTGTGCTTAAATTAATTCTACTTTACAAAAACAGTGATTATTAATTATCTTGGCTATATGTATTTCATTTGTAACAGGGCACATTAAATATCAATAATGTTTGAAGCTTTTCTGTCAGGCATATTGTAAGACATGATTTCTCAGAGTTTTACTGTTTGATCAAAAAAAAGTTCGATCAAACATTCTAAATTCATTTACTAAAAGCGGTTAGTTTAAAAATCAAGGTCTAATTTCCTAAGGTGCTGCGACATCTGTATCTTCTTTCCATCGTAGGATGATCTGCGCGTGTTTGGTTTAGCCTTGACTAAATTCCATTCGGTTGGTGAGAATAGTTTAATAAAGAGTTGCTTTATTAATCAAGTTCTTGTTATTTTTCTGTAAGCAAAACAGGTTTAATTAAGGGTTAAAGCAATCTTCTTCCTTCCAAGAGTGATGAAAATGGGTAGATTAGCTTTATCAAAACCACATAGTTTGTTGATTTCTAGACGTACTCGTTTACGCTGTTTTTCCCCTTTAGTTCATTAGTTCCTTTTTTGAATCCTGTACGTGACTTTCTTTGGAGGATTTACTTTATGTCAGTTCAACTTCTTCAGCTGTGTTCCTTAGACTTTTTTTTCTAACTTCCTAGATTCCTTATTGGTTTTAGACAGGACAGGATATGAGTGCGTGGGCAGGGTACCAAGATTTTGTAATTACTGTAAGATTACTGATTCTGCAATTACTATTTAGTCCTATAGCATTACTATACCGATAAACTATTTCAAAGTAATAAACTAATGCATGATATGTAACATTAGTTGATTATTTATTACACTAGTAATTATTAATTATCTTTGAAATATGTTTTTAAATTGTAACAGGATACGTTAGATATCAATCATGCTTGGAGGTTCCCTGTCAGGCATATTAACAACAATGAATGCATTACTTTTCATAAAAGTACCTATGTAGTTCCTTTGACAGCAAAAATTTAAATGTTCTTATCTCTGCAATTATCTTCGAGAACTGAAGCTGTTTTCAAGCAAGCACTCCTTTTAGTGAATGGAAACTTTTTGTACTATGCGTATCGCTAGGATATTTTACTTTTTGCTGCTTTCTGCTGCCGTGTTTCACAGTTTAACCTTCTTAATTCTCTCCGCAGGGAGTATGAAACAATTGTTTGCATATGCTTAGATGTTATGGAAGACGTAGTTCCATGTTATTCATTTGGAGTAACATTTGCAGGAATAGAAATTTGTAGAAATGGATTTGGAATAGCTTCTGAAGGCATTATCCCTGCACGAATTTTCTTACTTACTGAGTGTGAGTCGAACAGTGGGACATGAAATAGGGTTAGAAATTCTCGAATGCATATACGCTGTTAACCAACATTCAAAGTTAAAGCGCTTGGAGCGATATTCACGTAGTATAACTCTTAAGCGGAATTCAGAGTTATATGCTCTGTGTTTGTGGTCTCTTTTGCCCCAAACTCAGAGCTCACTGAAAGTCAGATTCCTTTCATAGAAGAAGAAGGATCATGTTATGTTTGGAAAGCATTTAAGAAAAATTTTTGAAAATGCTTCTATTTTTAAAAAGAATTTTTACTGTCACCTGCATTTAATAGAGTATCTACGTTTAGATGATGAGGAGCATTATCATTTTTCACCAACAATAATATAATGAGGAAGCTCTAAGAACTCTAGATATTTATTGTGAGCCTTTTTGGTTCAGCCGTGGCACATTCCGCTCCTTGAAACTACTATTAAACCTTAAAACTCCAATTTAATATTCTTCGAAGAGCGTTAAAAGGCTTCACTGCACCCTCCCCCGAAACTCCGACAACGTGACGAGAACACACAACTTGTTAGAAAAACTAGAAGACTTTTCTTTCAACATCTTCGACGAGAAGCAAAAATAAGTTCTCAAAATTTGTAAGGTTATTTGATGTCATCATTCTTCCTACCTTCTACTTTCGTGCAAGGTTACCATACTACAAGGTTTGCTCCTCCCGCCCAGAAATCTTTGAGCGTGTGACCTCACTGACTCAAGCTTTGCTCAAAGGCAACTATACTGCTGGCCACCCAAATTGCAGCACCAAGAAAGACAAGAGATATCACAACAAAATTTATTTAGTAGATAACATGTTGACCAAGTATCAAATGATTAAATTTATAGACTTCTGTGAAGTGTGGTTCCTTCCAGAATATCTGGCGATTGACGAAGAACCCTTGGACAATGCGTGTCACATGTAGTCGTGTATTATCCTGTTGAAATATACTATGAGCAAGCCCTGTAGATAAGGAAGGACAACTGGCTCCAATACATCGGAGATGTAACGCTGGCTGTTTAGAATACCGGCAATGCGTACTAGAGGAGTGCGAGAGTGATATCCAATACCGCCCCATACCATAATACCCGGTGCAGGACCAGTGTGGGGGTGCATAACGCAGCTGTTCAGCATCCTCTCTCCACGGTGTCTCCAGACTCGAATCCGACAATCGTGGTGTTGCAGACAGAAGCATGACTCGGCAGTAAAGACAATTTCATTCCAATCTGCCATCCACATCCTTCTTTCATCGCACCATTGGCGGCGGAGACGTTTGTGGTTCTGCGTCAAGGGTAGACGAAGCAATGGACGTCTTGAGAATATACCACTCTTCTGTAAACTGCGTCGAATGGTACGCGCAAACACTGGATGATGCGTTACAGACTGAATGTGCTGTGCTGTGGTTCGTGATGTGACTGAGTGATCCGTCACTGCCATGCGCACAATGTTCCTGTCATCACGTGAAGAAGTGCACTGAGGTGGATGTGATCGAACATGTCGGTCCGTCGTACCCTCCTGCATCCAACGGTCACATATCCGCATTACAGTTGTTTGGTTTCGTCCAACACGATTACCGATTTCCTTGAAAGATAATCCCCACTCTTGGTAGGCCATTATCCTTACTCTGTCGAACTCGGATACTTAATCAAACGATGATCGCTTTTTACTACGAGGCATAATTGATCGGTTTTTTGAAAAAAA
>KK119110.1:182330-203566 GCA_000611955.2 Stegodyphus mimosarum
GAAACATCGCGAGAGGATTTCGGCTCTCCATGAATTTTCAGTGTCCATTTTACTACAAAAAGACTATACGCTTACGAATACCCATACTTTCTCCGGGATTCGGACCTGTGTCTATCGGTACGGCAATCAACCTGAACGTCAATACCTACTATTCCGGATGGGCGGCATGGCGTTACCACGAACAAATATCTGCCCAAGAGGAAAAACAACAAAAAAATTTCCTTCAGCAACAATTATGTCCATAACTGCCCATGTATTCATATTCAGAACCAGACAATCGAGCATTCCTTGGAGCAAGAATACCCATTCCTCTATGAGCATTTAGATATTCGCTAGTAGATATAATCACGCGAAAAGACGTATCTTCAAAGCATTCCACTATATTCGAAATCATATCGAAAGAAGCAATATTACTGTCATGAAATGGTTTTCTTTACATGCACAAAAGCATGTTAAGAAAACCATTTGATGACCAGATGAATATTTTTAAATATGACATTTTGTCTAACTTTATAACCACTTTAACTATTTTACCTCACTTATAGGATAGCATGAAGAGAATCTTCTCCCAAGCAGACCGTGTAAAAACAAAGCCACAAACTCATTTAAACCAGAACCTGTGAAAGATCAACTAGTAGCAAACAGGCGGTAAATAAATCTAATAAAAATTATTATACATGGAAATCTAAATTAAAAAAGGTAAAAGTAGTCATAGAAGAAACTTGTTGTAAAAGATATGAAGAACGTTTGAAACAAAATGAAAGAAAGTCAGAAAATAAGTGCTGAAGGATATATGTTAAGCTTTATTTATGTTGCTATACTGTATTATGAAAGCTAGATTTTGTTTTCTGAGTTTATTTAAGTTGTAATCCAAGTTTCTTTATAATTTGTGGGTGGGAAGCCCTAATGTAGACAAACGCTAATATTTTCTCCCAAGCTGATTTATAATGTGATGAAGAGTACCAGATATTTTCTGCGATACTGCCCAACTTATGCTCTCCTTGCGTAATAAAACGGCTTTAGAAAGAGTTGGCATAAAATTTGCAAATCTTAATACCTCCAACTGCGTTATACACTCTTAGACAAAAAAAAAAACGACGCACGACGATGCAGCGAGAAGATATACAGCAAACTGGACACAAATTAATACGTATACAGGTTTCAACGGAAAATGCAAAATTTTACATTTTGGCTGCCAGTGAATGAACGGTTGTTGCGTAACTGACAGGATATTTAAGAGGAGAAAATGCGATTCCAGGTCATAAATTCTTCACGAATTTCATTCCGTGTACTCTGGTAGACAGTACATATGCCTCGCATACAGGTGCGTGAACGATATGCGCAGATGTCAGAATTTGAGAGAGGTCGTGTAGTTGGGCTCAAAAGCCGGTTGACCTTATCGGCGAATAGCTCCACATTTGAGCAGGAGCGATGCCACTCTTAGACGATGTTGGCAGGAATGGGAGAACCATGGCCGCACACAGCGTCAAGAAGGAAGCGGTAGGCCTAGAGAAACGACAGAACGTGAAGATCGAGCAATCATCAGAGCGGCACTCACAGCCCCAGATGCACCATTATCATCGATTGTACGTGCAACTAGTGCTTCAGTGACCGCAAGGATCATTCATAGACGGCTCACAGAAAGGGGGCTAAGGTCACTGCTCCTCTTGCGCCGATTACCATTGATCTCTGTACAACTTCAAGCCGGTTTGCAGTGGTATCGGGCTCATTCGCACTGGAATGTCACTGATTGGAGTAGAATAGTATTCATTGATGAGTCTCGCTTTAAAAGGAGCCCCGATGACCAGCGAAGGCGAGTCTGGAGACGCCCCGAACAGCGGTGGGATACCAACCTGACTGTCTTCCGGCAGACAGGCCGACAACCAAGAGTGATGATCTGGGGTGCCATTTCATTTCATAGTAGGACCCCTTTGGTTGTCATCCGTTGCAACCTTACAGCACAGCGGTAAGTCGACGAAGTTCTAAAGCCCATTGTGTTGCCCTTCATGTCACGCCACCCCGGGCTTACATTTCAGCAAGAAAATGCCCGCCTACACGCTGCACATATTTCTACTGCTTGCCTTAGTGCTTGCCGAACATTACCTTGGCCAGCAAGGTAGCCGGATCTCTCTCCTATTTTGCACGTTTGGAGCATTATGCGCAGGGCCCTCCAACCAGCTCGGGATGTTGACGATCTAACGCGCCAGGTGGACAGAATTTGGCACGATATCCCTCAGGTGGACACCCGCAACCTCTATCATTCGTTGCCAAGCCGAATAACTTCTTGCATAAGGGCCAGAGGTGGTCAAACACGTTACTGACTTTTTCATTTTGTGAAGCTCTGTCACTTCAATAAATTATCCAATTTCTCTCAAACTGTAATCATTTGTTTTTCTGTACATGTACATCACTTCTACTGATTTTCGTCCCCATTCGGATAACTCCTTCTTGGTGCGTCTTTTTTTTTTTTTTTTTTTTAGTTAGATTTACGTCGTTTGTGTATTTATGCTATGTGTTTTAACCACCAAAGTAATATTAATTCTTCGATTACATAGATTACTCAGTGAGATCCGTTTGTGAATACCGTTTTAAATTTCGTTCGTGCGCGAGCAGACTCCCGGCATTGCTCGCGCAGAATCAGATGCAGTTCGTATACATGTCAGCAGTCAGTACGTCTCATAATATGAGCTAACAATGTTTAAGAAAGTTGACTATCCCGCAGACTGTGACGTTTATAGGATAATAATAAGGTTCCGTAAAATCTGAGTACACGGTGCGGCATTGGCACGATTTTGAAAATTATCGCCTATACCAAAATGACTCGTTTACCGCTTACACTAGGCCTTTTACTTAAATACATATACTAGGATTAAATCCGGACTTTCATTATCGCTCAATTTATTGCCACAGAACACTTCACGTATCTGGCGAATGAATATTTGCAGCTTTCATCTTTCTTATTGTACAGAACCGGAGGTTTAATCCTAGTGTACGGTACACATGGGATTTGGCGACATTATGATGAGAAGTAAACGCGCCATTTTGGTGCTGGCGACAATTTTCAAAATTATATACGGTACGCCGACGAGTCAAAATATGTACGGTACGATTTCAAAATTATATAAGGTACGATTCAAAAGTATATACGGCCTAGTATACGGTACGCCGAAGCCGTACCCTATACTATTATTTTACCAAAGTCCGAAAATAGATGAAGTTGTTCAAAAAAATCAGGACACTAATGAAAAAGCGAAAATGACCGTGGATAATTGTTTATCATTTTAGGCAACAGAATTTCTATGATTAGGTGTACGGAAACTCTTTCTTCATTATTAATTATGATAAACGTATAAGGTATTTTCTACCTTCTTCCAGCATGCCTTCGTAGCGTAACGATGAGCACATTCGGCACGTATTCGAGAGGTCCAGGTTAGCGTCCCGCCGGGGGTATTGCTCATTTTTTGTGTTTCCTACTTCAAAAATAATCTAATGTATCTACAGTGGCCCCCGAACTAAAAGATGGTGGATGATAATAAATTTTTCTTTCTTATCCATTTTTCCCCTTAATGTTTGCTTGTTTTGCTTTCATTACAAGACGGGCTTTACTTGAAAAATTAACCATTGTATTAAACTAATTTTGAATGAAGCTTCAGCCCTTTTCATAGACGAAAAAATGCAATAAATACGTACTCATCTTTCTTATCCGATGAAAATTCAAATGGCTTACCTATCAGGTTCTAGTTAAAATGAAAGTAAAAGCAAAGATAGCTTCACTAAATCTTTCAAAAAATATGTTAATAAATAACACGTACTAAGTAGTTTCGTATATAAAAGGGATTCTAAAATCTTATATCTAGGACAGCACTTTTTAATCTTATACAAGAGGTTTGCTGATAGATAAGATGAAATGAAAAGTTACTTTCCTTAATCTCAGAAAGGCTGCAATAATAATCTTCAGTAAAACCAAATAATTTCAGACATAATCATATCTAAAAGCAAACTTACGTTGAGATTCAAATATTTACCTTTTAGCAACTCTTATGATAGAGTTGCTAAAAGGTAAATACTCTCTTAGTTGAGATATACTCTTATCATCTTGAATTATATCATACGCGCTTACCATCATATAAAAGAAGGTTTAAAAATAGATTCTTATACATTCTTGTATGAGATCACAATTCTCGTTTCAACACATATGATTTCATACGATCAGTTTTATACGTCAAAAACTAAGGAAAGCAACTTGTGAAAAAAGGATTATGGAGAAGCAGAGAGGAGATCACGAATATACATTCAAACTATTGTCATCCATTACTTTGTAGAAACGAATATTGTATGTATGTGAGCAGTAATTAATAAACCTTAATAGAACACATTCTTAAAGTAATTTAAGTAATATATCCAAAAGTAATATGTAGTTACTTCCTACTTTCGATTTACAAGATCGGAAGTACTTTTTGTGATTAAACCATTTGTAATTTAAGTCTAATGTCCAAAGCAAAGTCCTTTCTTTCAAGGAAGATAATCTTTGAATATTTTGCTAAAATAAATTACCTGCCTGTCTTTTGTCCTTCTGATGGCCAAGCGGCTAAAATTATGGATCATTCTGAGCAACCATAAAATTATGCATTATTTGTGTGTTACTAGAGAGTTCTGTATCATCATTTTTAAATACCAGAAAGATAAGAACCGATTGCGAATGATTCTAAAGCTGTGAACCATCATCTGTATTATAAATATCACATAGTTTCACTCAGAAAGCCCAATGCCATTTTTACTTCCTTGTACGAAGTAAAAAGGGAGTACTACAATCGCGAAAAATTTCGAGTATCATATTTCAACGAAAATACCCATTTTGACCGCTATCGAATGCAAGTTAACGATGTTTTTGCGTAATATCTGAACGTAAGGACAGAATAAAGAACTCTTTTCCCCCCAAAAAAATATAAAACGGATTTAAAATGGATCCTGAACAAATTTTTTTTCGTGGCGGCTGTGCGTACGTACGTACGTATGTATGAATGTATCTTGTATAATTCAAAAACGATTAGCCAAAACGTTGAAATTTCGTACGTAGGACTGCTATAACATGTAGATAAGCACCTCCTATTTTGGTCGCAGTCGGCGGCACCAAAAGTATGTAAATATATTTATATATATATATTCAGTGACCTCAGTTTCTTTATTCTTATACGTTGGTAAATTGCGCATTTTTTTGCTTCAAAAATGATTGAATTATGTTTTTCTTATCTTCGGGTTAGGTTTTTTTGCCTTTAGTTAACCTGCATGCGAGATTTGTAGGATTATCAACAATTTAAAATTTGTTTAAGTGCGTCTAAGCCTAATCGTTTTTCCCAAGGCAGCTATATTTGTTTACATTTGAAACTTAGCAGAGTAGTGAATTTGTTGCCAATCTAGAAAAACTGAGTTTCGCAACAACAAAGATAACACCTTCTTTTATTATTGCGAATTAAATCATGCTTAATCTGTTCTGGAATTTATTCCAGGAAATAAATTTAAAATTTACTTCGCTATTTTTAATACAGATATTTTGAGTTTTTATGTATATTTGCCTTGTCGCGAAGTGAGACCTGAATTAATTGAATAAGAATTATTGAATCGTCTGTGAAAAATTGTTTCTTTTCTTTTTTGTTTTGTTTGTTTAATTTCTTTTAATTTTTGTTTAATTGTTTGTTTAATTCGTTTTAGCTTTATCACAGTATTTGAATAGAACATGTGGCAACGATTAGGTATTTCTTCATATGACATAATTTTTGTGCATTCTGAATTACAAAATGAATGAGATGTAACGCTGTTAAGTGAAGCTGCCAGAGTGTCGCTACGGTAAACAAATATAGGGAATTTTAGAGAGCGCATTTATTCTATTGTGGTTTATGCGCTATCGGCGAAGTAGATTTAATTCAATCCAATACGTTTAAATAAAATGCAAAATGCGTATAATTTAATATTCCGTACAAGGAAGTCATGTAGTGTACATATTTTTTTCAAGGTAAATACTGCTCGATATTTCCCCAAAATAAATTTTCTGTCTGTCTTCTAGGCAAATTTGTAAGGCTAAAGTTGTGGACAGTGGTATTTCATGCAGTATAATACTTCTGTCTACATGGATATATTCTCGATTTTCCTTTTATACGGAATGAAATGTGAATATTAGTTTTTCTTAGAACGTCTTCAATATACTAATCGCTTCCAAGGTCCTAAACTAAAAGGTCAAACGATTTGCTACAACTAATTAACCAGCATCCTGTACAATAGGAGCTTTTGGACATCCTGATGACTTTAGTCCTTATGGCATGTACTACAATTCCGCTAATGGTCAACCAACGTTTCCTATAGTAGGTGCTTCTAGACATTCAGGTAACTTCATGCTATAGGTAACAATTCCACTTCTTGTCAAAAAAGAGATACTGATGGATAAAATACGGTTAAATCCACAATCATTATGAAACGCAAATATTACAGAAACAAAATAAATACTTATGTAATAGTATTTTATTAATTTTGTTTCAAGATGAGGGAATGCGCAGGTATTCATGTAATTAGGATTTAATTGTATTAAAAAAGCAAGCATGATATTTTTATTGTCTACATTATGATCAACGCCTTCGGTTCTTTCTCAGTGCTTTATTCTAAAAACAGGGAATAAAATACTTTCATACAGTTTATAATACTAGCTATCAGTGTAACATGAGATATTCTCAGTATCAGAATATTTTTATCTTTTTTCGTGAAAATATTATCTTTTATTGCACCCATATGAATGTAATCGGAAACAAATATAGTTGCTTAAAACTTCTATTAAATTTCTAAACTGAACAAATGACTATTTGTTTAATGTAATTTCTAAACCACGTTATAGTTACACATTATTATTATATTATAAAATAATTAGATATTATGAAAAGCTATATTTAAAGATATATTTTCTCGAGTTTGAGACTGGATATAAAATTTTTATAATGATTCTAAATCTGGCAGAAAAAAATAATAATGATAAGTAAAAATAGTAATGAAAAAATAGTAATGTATTTTGAAGTAGCTTTTATTAAAATAAATATAAATAATGAATTTTTCAATTAAAAAATTAAAAATTTCTAAAAATAGATTTCTAAAATTATGATATTAAAGAAAATGCTTATTAGCTCAAAGGCGCGTTAGCTCAGAAGGGCTATTGATTTCGTTTTGGCATTTTGCGCCAATTCACTGTGAACGGCGAATCACTTTTGAAATTGTTGCCGTCAAATATTATCGCCCTGTATTATATTTAAAGAACTTAAACAATGAAGTATCTGCAAAAATATATGTATGTTTCTCGCATTGTGATAAAACAAGAGTATCTAGAGCTATCAAGTTTTGAATAACGTACGTCTCCGCCCGAATATAGACATCTGGAAGCCCTAATTTGGAATATTTGGAATTTGTTTTATTATCTAGTTCATATTTTGTAAAGCATTTATGAGTTTTTGGTTAAGAAATTCAACGATTTCGAAGCCAGGAATGGAAGCACTGTACGAAAAAAAATTTATCTCCAAGGCGCGAGAGTGTGTGTCGAAAATTCTAAAGATATGCTCTTTTAAATATTTTGCGATATTGCTGTTGGATTGAATTTTATGGTTTAAGTGCGAAGAACATGATATTTGATAAATAAAGGTAACACACATAACGTTAAAAAAACGCCCCTTTGGGTAAAGCTTTCATATGTTTTTCTTTTTTTTTTATTGCTTTGTCATAATTAAAACTGAAATTAGCTTTCTGAAGTGTGCATGAAAAGGTAAAAGATAAATTTCTCTGAAAATACTATTTCATGAATAAAAAGTAGGAAAAAAAGGCTACAAAAATAAAAAGTTTTAATGCAGTTCTTTTTCAACACGTACAACATTACATACGAACATTCTTTATCACTTGAAAGTTAGCAATATTTGTTGATAAACTTGAAAACTGTTAACGTTTTCGTTGCCATGCGATAAAAAAAGAATATCTTGACTGTTCACGCAATTCTATAATTAGTATGAAGAAAAGAAAAGTTCTTTTATTTTTAATGACGAAAAAAATTTTGCAAATGAATTTTCGTTTTGTCGGACAATTTTCCTTGAGTGAAATACAAAGGCGGATGGAATAATTGGTCTCGTGCCAATAAAAATAACGGCGCATTTGGATTGTTTTCACTCAAGGTACTTCACCTCAGCTATTCCTAACTCTACTAAAAATATCTCCTTCAGCAGACAATTGAAATGATTTAAAACACCAACTAAAATATTCTATGTCAAATACGAACAATGAGTATTGTTCTCACGTACATAGCTGAACTACGTTTTAAAGTTGCAAGGTTCCCACATTAATTCTGTATTTTAAATTTCTATTTGCATCTCTCTATTTAAAAACAATTAATGAATAGATAAATATTACAAATCTTGCAGTTTGAACAGTTTAAATTACCTCGAAAATATTTTGATTATTAGATGTTAAAAAAATCTTTTTTGAATATTTTGAATATTAAAAATTTTAAAAAGGCGATAAATGGCAAACATTTAATGTTCTTTCTCAAATGAAAAATAATAGCTACTGCTGCCAACTCATTAAAATAAATTTTCACTGTCGAATATAACTCAACACTGAATGAATATAAGTTTTAGAAGCTCCAATTATTTTTGCATTTCTTTAACATAAAATACTATGCATAGAAAATATCAAAATATTAAAAATTTATATTACCACTTGATAAATAAGAAACAGGAATTTACGTTAAGCCTTAATGTATGTATACCTAGCCTTAGAATTTATACTTAACTAAGCAATAGTGCATCATGTGATAAATCGATTTTTTTCTACACGGAAGATAGCATACTGAAGCTGAGAAATTTTGCAATCAACCAATTGTAAAGCATTAAAAACCAATTTTACTTATGACAGCCATAATTTAAAATAACCCTTGTTGCATATAATATTAAGAAGTCCAAGAAAAATGGTTTTTTTTTAATAATTAACTTGCGCTGCATTAAGCAATGCAACTATTATTCTAACACGAAAGATCTTATTCATCGCCATTTTGGAACAATAGCATCAATTCATGATAAAAGCAATTTTATAGCGACAAAAAGAATACAATATGCATCTCGAAGAACGTTTTACTTCCAGATGTTTAGTAAATTTATGTATGTTTTTAGATAATGAAGTTCTACTTACTCTAATTCCGAAATCAGCAGGTAGCTTTTGGAAATTATTCTAATACTCCGTTAAGATAATATTTTAGAAGTTATTAGATACTTTGCTTATATAACAGAGAAAATAATCCTCTAAAACTTTATCCGTTTACAAAATAATCAACAAACTGGAAACAATTGGAAATTATTTATGACGTCAGCAAATTTGTTTAAAAACAAATGACATACAAGCTTCAGTATCTACCAGAAAAGAGAGATATACAGTTATGTAACATTTTAATTGCTTAACACCTTGTTCTTTGCTATTTAAATACTATCCCATAACATCTAATTTAACTATTTATTAATTATTTCCTTTGTAATGTAGATGGGGTTATGCGCAATTACAGCACGAGATAAGTATAAAGTATTGTACTGTATTTATGAACTTACTAAGATGTTAAAAGATGAAATGAACATTATAGCTGTTAACCCCACAGCTAAGCTTAGTCCATACACAGTTCGCAGTATAGTTTTATGCAAACCTTGCACTCCATCACCTCTGGCAGAAAATTCAGATATTTACATATGCTGAATATTATTCTCAATTTATCCGGAAGACCAACATGGTAAAAATTTACAATTAGGTGCCTTTGTTTTCTTTGGCGATTCTTTTTTGACGCCAAGATCGGCGCCAGGAAGGCACAATTTCAAGATGGCCGTTACGCAAAACCAAATTAAGAAGTCAAAGAATTGCACAAACTCGGTCTCCATGTACACATCGATCTATTTTCACTTAAAAAAACATCAGAGAATTGCGCAAAATAGACATTGCCACTACCTTGACTATGTCCATGTACACATCGATCTATTTTCACTTAAAAGAATTAGGTAGTTAAAACCAATTTAAAACTATCATGGCAACCGAAAATGGGGTTTCATAGCCAAAATTGAACAAAATTTGTCGTCAATCGAAGGGGCACCCAGTTCTACACTAGAGCCATCAACATACCCGCAAAACTCCTGGAGTACGAGCAGTCTCATAACTAGTCAGCTTTGCTTACGGGGAACCCGTCCGTTCCCTTCCAAGTCTGGACGTTGTCCACACCAACGGAGTACATAGACGTGATTTGTCCACACCTTCACTGCTCTGCGAGCTGCGCTGTGCTGGCGGTAGATCACGTGTTGAATGACTTATCGTCAGCCGTCGATGAGTATATTTCCCACCTATATTATTGTAGTAAATTGTTTCCTTTTTAATAGAAATTTTAAGAGCGCATTTCAGTGACTTTGCGTAACATTTCACTTTTCTTTTTCTCTCGGTTTAATGATGATCAATGAAAGGTGCTTACGATCAGTGTGAGTACTGAGGACTTTAAAAATGTAAACTGGAAAGTAAATATCAATTAATTATCTAATTAGTTTATTCAAAAAAATCAACTGACTTGTTCTTTCTGAAGGTTTCCTTTCAGATAATCTAAACGTTTTCGCTAATAGTCTTCAACCCATCTACAATTCGCATTTTCAAAAGGCGTAACGCTAATTCTAAATTATCTGCATTGCTAGAGAAGATTAATTATACAAGCCTACTATGAAAAGAGTTTTCCCAATAATTTAATTGCTTATAATGTACTATTGGTTGCTAAATTGGTAGGTGACACACCACAAACAGTTTTCTCAATTCATGTTCCTTTATTAGTCTGTTAGTCTATGCTTATTGAATGAGATAAACGTAATTAATCAGTATGAGCTATATGTTATTAATATAAATTAAACGTAATTTAGTAAATGATTTTGTATCACTAAATGACACCGCTTACATTTTAGGTAATATATTAAAGGGAGAAAATTCTTTAGCAGGTGTGACATCGATATGCGTGTTAATACAACAGCAATAAATTTATTTCGATTTTTCACAGGAGTGTTATTTAGTTTATTCCAGTGACATTGATGGCTTGATACTTAAATTTAACTAGGGTATGGAGATGATGAATGGAGAATTTTCACAGAGTATTCTTGAAAAGGTTTAAAATTATTACTTTTTTCCTTCGTAATGAGCAGAAAAGTCTTTTCATGCCTAATGATCCGGTCCTTCATCACACAGAAAGTTACGAGAATATAAAATGAATTGTTATAAAGTTAAGATCATACTTAGGTAATATTTGGAGATTTTAAAATAATATAGTACCGAAGGAAAATAAATTTGTGCAGTTTAATAGTTGCAAAGGAGAAGTTCAATGTGAAAAACTGTGCAAAAGTAAGAAATTAGCATTGGAATTTAGACCAGTTTAATCTAAGCGTTGTTATTATGATTAATGTAGTAGATATTGGAGTGTCTTGCGTGGAAGTTGGAGTTCTTCGTTAAAAGAAGAAAATTGTTCGGAACTAATTTTTTTCACGCCGAGACAGGAACGGAAGAAAGTTCAAGTTACTTACAAGAATGCTTGAGCAATTCAAATAAAAAAGCAAAGTGAGTTATACATTTTATCACAACAGAGGAATGTTTATAAAGATTTTTCACTTCCTTCTATTTAACACACCGGATATGTTCACGTATCCTGAAATTAAACGTTTTCGCTCCCGGTGGCGGGCGAACGAAAATTCTCCGTGTGCCGTTGAAGCGCTGAACATTACTGTTTGCCCAACCATACATTGCAATCAAGCTTGACATGAAAAAAGTAATCCTTATAACCCCTGCTTTGCATCTAAATATTTGGATTCTTGCATAATTATATAAACATAAAATCCAAATTTAAATTCAAATTAAGCTAAATTTCAGTATTAGTAATAATGATTATTTTCCTATATTTAAATTATTTCTGTACAATACAAATCGAAGGTCTTTAAGTGTCCTTCGTTTCAAGACATACAGTTCATGCGGATGAAAATCTGTAAAGTTTCTTATATGCTGTGTCAACAACTGTAGAAAGATAATCACGAGGAACTGCAATACCTTCGCCAAAACAGAAGAAATGAACTATAAATGAATCACACGAAGCCGCAATTTTTGCTTACATGAATGATCAGTGTGAGATTGTGAGAGCAAGGAAACATCAAACGATTTACGAAAGCACTCGAGCGAAATTAGTTATCACTTTCGTAACCAGTACGTCCAAGTAGAGAAAATGATAGTTAAATTCAGCTTCAAACAAAAATTCTGTATTTTCTTTATTAAAGTGCTCAGGGAAGAAAAGAAAATCTAGGAAGTCATTAGTAGGCTCTTTGGCTTTGATACTTTGACGACACATTTGATCTAGGAGAAACCTACTAATGATCTTCCGAATTTTAGATAAAAAGCTGACTTCGATAGAGTTGGACTGAGTTTCTAATAAACTACAGCTAGGAACAATTTCTTGCTTATTTATTCGAATTTCTTCAGTTGTTTATTTAAAATAATATTTACATTTCTAAGACAACGGGAATATTTTTTTTATTATTTTCTTGGTTTTTCTTCGTAAATAGAACAATAAACAAAGAATGAACAAAATGCGAGCAAAATCAGCAACTAGAAAAAAGATCGTTCAAAATATTTTGCTAAAAATTTTTGTCAACCTAAACGAAATAATTCTCTTCTGTTTAATTACATTAAACCACCTCTTCCTGAAATATTTTCGAGGCATTCCAAGAAAGAGAATAATGCTTCTCTGCAAGAAGCTTCCTAATGTATCAGTAGCAAAATTAGCAGACGATATTTTTGTCTGCGCGGATATCGGAAGACTGCTGTCAGAGGAAACATTCTTGTCCTAAATGACTAAGTAGGAAAACAGGCTTTGAAGATTCTTGAAAAGTATGACTATTAGGTTCGTTGGGTGTAGAAAGATCTTTAAGTTCGCTCTCTCTTTTGAATACACATATTAGAAATTCAGTTTTTTCCAGTTTTAGAACAACGATTTGGATTCATTTAACATTAAGTTAAAGAAAAAATATCAAAAGCCGGGAAATATTAGTATTGTTGAAGGTTTAGGACAAAACCTAATGCCGTGAAAAAGCATACAAAAACAGAGCAATAAATATTGCCACACAGGAGGGACAAAAAGCAGGCAGAGGAGATTTATCTATTCTTCGATTAAAATGAAGGCGCAAAAAACACAGTTCTATAGTTTTCATAAATAAATACATTCAGAACTAGTGCAACATGGGACCGATGTGCATTAAAACTAAAGCAAATGGCAAAAATGTTGCACATAACTGAAATAAATTTTGATCAAAATTTTACAAAAATCTGCAAACGTATGTAACTTTCTATTTTATAGCCTTGTATTATTTCTTTGAATAAAGGTGTAATATTATGTCCGGTTGGTAAAAGTTTTAAACTTTACCAAAGAAATAAATGCATAAAATTTGACTTCTTCGTGTAGTTGAACTTTTAGAATACAAATTTAATATTAAATTGGATCAAGGTTTCTTTCACTCGCAATTCGTTTAGATAAAATTAATTTATTTTTCTAGTATATGGTTACGCAGATGAAGATGAAGCTATCTGCCTAGGCAAGGGATGTCTCCGTGGAGGACTTTCTAAGGGTAATTAGATCATATTACGTTGCACATGAAGAAAACCCCGAAAACATACATGCATGCAGGTAACCCGTTCGCTGGGACTGGAATCCGATGGAGCAGGAGCACATAGAAGTAGTATTACTATATAGTAATTACTGTTTAAATCGTACGAAGAAAGGGCAAATTTCATGTTTTGTCTAAAACGAAATTTTGCTAACCCACGCACCTTTTTGTACCTGTAAAGTAGAACATTTTTAGCTGAGGGATTTTTGACTGTGTAATAAATTCGAAACTCATATCGCTTAATATACGATTCCCCCCCTTTTTTTTAAGAAGAGGAAGTAAAAAGCTGACGTACCTCTCATTATTTTAAATGTCAAAAAAGCATGAGGTGTTATTAACATATTATTAATGCAGATAATTGTAATGATTAAATTATTCATAAAAATTAGGATTATTTAATTACTCATAGTTGTTAGTTTATTAGCTAAAAGAGAAAGAAATCCATGCTTAATTGGTCATAAAAATTAATATTAATTATATATAAAATTAATCGAATCTTTGAAACCCATGAATCTTCAAAATGATTCGAATTTCGGAAACGCGAATTAAAAAAAAAAATAACTCGGCTGTTGCAGTTTCAATAGACTTGGCTCACTAATATCCCTTCAGGGCATTAAGAGGCACACTCTTAATTTTCAGAAGAGAATTAAGCATTTTATGTTTAATGATTACCTGAATTACACATTTGAAATAATATTCTCTTACTTTAATTTTTAAAGGTTCCAGAAAACCGCAATAAATTTGACCTATTACTGTTCAAACATTTTTTATGAAACTGTGTTGAGAAAATGAAACGCAATATTTAAAAATTCTAATCACGTACTTCAATTCCTAAATTTCATTTGCATAAATAAAAATAGCTGTATTTTTAAAAACTGCTTCCTTGAATTTGTTTTTTAACAGATTTCAAAATTTGCTTTCATTGAAAATTTTTAACGTTAATTAAAGTTTCGCCCCCCCTTTCCTTATTTTTTATTTCTTGTTATTTTTATATTAAGAATTCGAGAGATTCGAATACTTTTACTAGAATTTGAATTCGATGAAATTCAGGTCGCTGATAAAATTGTAAAATGCTTCTGATAACCCTATTACTTTTTATGTCACTGAATTCAATTAAAAAATGCGTAGCATGTTTGCTATTATTATTAATAATAATAATATGAAGTGATATTTTAAGGTAAATATATTTCGCATCAGCAGCAATATTATTTTAATTTCATTTAAAAAGAAAGTAATTGAACTATGCTTGTACAAATATCCATTTAAGCAACGTTATTTCGTATCAAGAACAATGTCAATTTTATTTTTAAAAAAAAGTAGTAGTAGTTGAACTACGCTTGTATAAATATCTATTTAAACAACGTTATTTCGTATCAAGAACAATGTTAATTTTATTTTTAAAAAAAAGTAGTAGTAGTTGAACTACGCTTGTATCAATATTTAAATGGCAACGCGCTATCCTATCTCGCAGTTAAAACGGCATGAATGAGTATTCGTATGACCTCATTCAATGACTGGAAACCAGTTCGAACCAGTACCGTGAGATCAGCTGGGTGTTACTGTTTCTCCGAAGCGAAGTAATCGCCATGTATTCTTTCGACAATTCGCCATATTTAACCACACAGTTCGTTTTTATTTGCGATCAGGGGCATTTATGAAAATTGTCAGTATAAGTTCTCGGTAACTGTGTAACGACCATTTGAAGTGTAATTAATTTAATGGGATTCTTTAATGAGTTTTTCATTCAGTTGTAAGAATTCCTGTTTAAAAGTAATGTTGTTTTAGTATCACATTCGCATTAACTTTGCAACATCTAGTAGATAATATTAACACCAGTTAATACCACTGACTTGCTTTTTACTTTCGGTTGTTACTTAATATAAATTGATATTTTTCCCTATACTTTGTACAGTGTTTGTAAAATATTTGATGTTTTCAGATTATTAATAAAAGCAAAATTAACTCGTCTTTTGGTGATTAAGAAAGGATGTGCTCTTGAACCCGATATGATTTTTAATTCTAATGAGGATAAGAATCTTAACAATAAGGTAGCAGAAAAAAAAAACTCTGGACATAAAATAATATGTTCTCTTTATTACTTTAATTTCTGAGAGCAGCAAATGTACCTTGGAGTTGCAGATGGCAGTATTCGAAAAAATAATTACGTATGTTCTTATTTACTTATTTAATCTCCCCCCCCAAAAAAAAATAAAGGAAAAGAAGAACATAGAAATCACATATTTTATTTGAATGTTTTTGGTTTTTTTTTTTTTTTTTGTTGTTGTTGTTGTTGTTGTTGTCATTCCAAACGAAGGTTCATTCTGAACTACTGAAAGAATTATAGTAACTTCGGCACCAGTTAAGGTTATAAAAATGTTAGAAACATTAAAGAAAATTACGTTTCAAAATACCCGAATTTACGCAAGCAAATTAAAATAAACTGACATTTCAATTCAATTACTACAATTTCATAAAAAAAAAATGTTTAATTCCTCATTTTTCTATGAAACCCAAAGTAATATAATAGCTTACAGACTTCTTTTTTTACTGTGTATCCTAATTTGTTTTCAAGTGTTATGATCTTCGGAGCAAGAATTTTCAAGGCATATTTTTTTAATGAAACAGAATTTTTTAATGAACACATGTTATTAAAAAATGTAAAATCATCAGAAAAAGAGATTAAATGTTCCAAAACGTTTTAACTATTATTCATAGGTACAGCTTTCAAACAGTTTACGTTGCGTATATTGGAGGTCAAGATTCAGAAGTGTGATAGAAAATCATTTTTAGTATAAACTTTTGATTCTGTTCCTTAAGTTTAAAGATAGTGTCACCTTAAATCCTCCTTTTACCAAACATGTTCTCATTTTCTAGACGTCTGGCAGAAATCTTCAAAATCAACTTAAATACCTGGAAATTTGAAATGTATATTTCCATTTTTTTTTTTTTAATTTTAAACAACTGAAACTAAAGTGATCGGATGGAAGTTTGAAAGTAAAACATTTTCCAAATGTTGAAGAAATTTTGGATAGTAGTTGCTTAGAATAGTTGGATATGTGATCCGAGTCGATTAAGGAATTTTCTTGTTTAAAATGAATGAAACTTGAAACGTTCCAATGTATGCAAATTGAATAAACTGTATATATGTGGCGGGGAAGGGATTGACTTTGATGACTGTAAATGTTTTAATAAATTCTGCAATTTAAGAAATTTGCAGACACGTACAATAATAAAGAAACTAAGTCAACATCGTTACGTAACAAAACAAAAAAAGCAAAGTATTTCTGATCTGCAAAAAATGTCAAGCAATATTCTATACTCCTGAAAATTCCATCGATCTTCTTTGTAATTCCTGCCTTCAGTACTAATATGAGAAGGTTGTTTTCTTTTAATACGTTTAAATTACGCAGTGTTCTAAAGAGTAGAATTGTCATGCTGTAGATTTAATGAAAAGACTAGTTACAGTAAAATGGCACTTTTGTTCTTTCAATTTTGTAGCGCTTCGTATATATTGTTACGTGTGTACGAGTTCGTAATGGACTGAGTGCACACAGAACCGGTGATAACTTGATAAAATTTATTTTCGCAAAACAAACACTTTAAAGTTCTAGAACTTTCCACAGAAGTACTCGTACAATTCTTCTCAACAAAACAGAGCACAAGCAGTAGTTACCACTTCAAACTGCTAAAAACGTTAAACACAACCCAATGCAATGCGCATTCAAAGAGAGAAGCTCACACAAATATCTCTTAATACTCCGAAATCAACTCTGAACTAAAAACTCCAGTACATTCTGTTTCTCAGAATTACTGGAAAGTATATACCATTAAAGTTACATATAAGGGTGGAATGCGGTTACAGTTACATATCAATTACAGTTATTCAATTACAGTGCCAAGCAGTTATACAGGGGACGAACTAAAATGTCACCAAACAGTCGCTAAGTTCGGCGACTTTTTTCGCTAAATTTCTTCACAAAAATTAGTTGCCAAAACCATCGCCAGCTTGGCGATTTCTCGCCAGGTTAGAGAGATAGACATTTACCTCAATACTAAATAGACTTGTAATTTTTTTTTTCCGGTAGAGGTTCACTCTCTTCAGACTTTTCATGTTCCATTATACAAAATACATAACAATACTTGCTAAGAAAAAACCTCCTATTTTAAGATAAATCAGATAAGAAAGCATTCTGGGATGTTTAATGAAATTGCTTTATACTGAACTACAAAATGGCTGAAATCTGACTAAACAGCGAAGTTCATCGTTGTTATTTTTATGTATTCTTATACGCTTCATCAAATTATAAGAATTTAGCAAATATGTATCAAAATATGCAGAATACTGCGCAGAAATCAATCTTATTGTTTGAAGACAATAGATTTTCTCTCATTGTGTGAGTCTGCATCTGGAAGGTGTTATTCGGTGTCTGAAGAAGTCTGATTGATACGCCATCCTCATTTTTCATGTCGCAGTGGGCCAGCGTCATACTGTGGAGTCGTTACATTTTCATTTCGAAGTATCTTAAGTCTTTTTAAGTGTCAAAACGGAAAAAAAAAATTATATCAGCATTTTAGTCTGTAGATTTGTTTAGGTGGGGAAAATTATTGTGATTATTTACAATTATCGTTCTAAACAGCTAAAACATTTGAGATTTTAGCTTAATACCTAAGAAATGTTATAAGCTGGTATCTATTGCCGCATTCTATATGTGTGACTGTCTAAGAAGTCTAGTCTCAGAGCAAGAATATCTGAGGCTCTTGCACTGATTGGAAAACTGCCTCATATGTAATACGTATTTTATATAATTTCGATGTTAATTTCTTAATTCAAATCAGCTTTTTTTTTAATCACACATGACTTTAAGCAAAAGCGCCTTCCTATGTAAGAAATAATGAAGAACTATGATATTAAAGATTCATTTGTATATTTTGCACCATCAATGCAATCAAGCGCAATTATCAGCGTAAGACCACCATATGTTTTCTTTTTAAAAAGAAAAAATCTGATGTATACACCACATCACTTCCTTGTACAGATTAAATTATACGCATTTTTTCTTGCATTTCATTTAAACTTATTGGAGTGAATTAAATCTACTTCGGCGATTGCGCATAAACCACAATAGAATAAATGCACTATTTAAAATTCACTATATATTTTTGTTTACCATAGCGACACTCTGGCGCTAGGTTCACTTAACAGCGTTACATCGCATTCATTTTATAACTCAGAATGCACAAAATTTATATCATCTGAAGAATTATCTCATCGTTGCCACATATTCTATTCAAATACTATAATAAATCTAAAACGATGTATAAAAAAAATTAAACGAGCCTCCCCTCCCAAAAAAAAAACAATTTTTCACAGTCGATTCAATACTTCTCATTCAATTAATTCAGTTCTCACTTCGCAACAAGGCAAAAATACATAAAAACTCAAAATATCTCTATCTAAAATTACGAAGTAAATTTTAAGCACTTATTTCCTCGAATAACTTCCAGAATGGATTAAGCATGATTTAATTCTCAATAATAAAAGAAGACGTTATCTTTGTTGTTGCAAAGCTTAGTTTCTCTAGATTGGCAACAAATAAACTATTTTGCTAAGTTTCAAATGTAAACAAATATGGCTGCTATATGGTAAAATAATTAGGCTTGGCTGCATTTAAACAACTTTTAAATTGTTGATAATTCTACAAATATTGCATGCAGATTTATAGGCATAAAAACCTTAACCGGAAGATATGAACAACATAGTTCAATCATTTTTAAAACAACAAATGCACAATTTACAAACATATAAGAATAAAGGAACTGAAATCACGAGCCGAGTAACAGAGTGGATATATGTAGGAAATAATAAAAACAAATTTAGAAGTAATGACCAGCAGGGATTTTGATATCGTACAATGCTGATATGCCGATCCACACTGAATAAGAAATTTAGCAGTGGAGGCAGATTAAATCTTCATTTTATTTTCGGTAAATATATTGCGGCCACAAACAACTTGGTACATTATGTGTGTCTTTCAAGAGGTTTACATTTTTGATAACTTTGCAGCAAAACGAAAGCAGACAGCAGTCAAACTAGGCCGAAGAGTAGGGAACAAGTGCATTACGTTCAGGGTGAAATCTTAATTCAGACTGAGTTTTGGTTCTCAATGCGTTTTGATTGGATAGTTAATATTTCTGTAAAATTCTTATTAGCTGCTTGAGTTTTAGTTACATTTACATTACCAGAATTATGTAACAGTCATATGACATGGATTAATCTGGAAATGACGCAGTGCAGAGAGAGGTTACTATTTTTAGAATTGAGAAGGGAAATTTATGTTGCTAATTTAATCTTTTATATATTCTTTATTTCTCTTACATATATATACATGTATTTACTAATTATAAAATAATAACAAACAGCCTGCTCTCTGTGTATTACGAGTATATCTCCAAGAAACTTTGTAGTTTTGTCGCCAATTTAGGCTAAACTTTCTTCAATAGAAAACTATTTATTACAACCCTTTTTGCTTCCATCTCTTAACACGTACTTGCATTCCAGTCATTTGGTTTTAAAATTTTGAAGGCAAGTTGGTTAATTTTTGCTTACTAGTTTGTTTTTTTACTACAGTTTTTAACTTTAATTTTATGGATTATTTCTTATTATTTTCTTATGATTTTTTAAAATTTGTTCTTGAATCTACTTTTGTTTTTACTTTTGTTTTTGAAATGAAAAGAGAGTGTAGGGGATATGTCTTCAAAAGTAAGCATCTCGTTTAGATTAATTGTGTTCTTAGTGAAAAAATTTTAATCTTAAAAGATTATTTGCTTTTTAACAGGATTCTTTTGGTTTTGTGGCTAATATCTTTATTTTGATTGAGTATCAATTAGTATTTGAATCTAGCAAATAATTTGACGCTTACTTGGAAGTAAGATGAAACACTCTCTCTTATTTTAGTTACTGTTAATTGATGGTAGATTGATAAGTCGATTAATCTGTTATAAATAACATTAACTGGTTTTTCAATACTTAAAAAGTTTACTTTTGATTTTGGCATTTTTGCAATTTAGTTTTTCTTTTACTGTGTTCACAGCAAGAAGGACTGAAAATTCTATAATTTTTTTTTTACATTCTAAAAAATATCTTTTCAATGATGTTTTTAAATTAAATTTCCGTTGCTTGGAGATGTAATATGGAGAGTTTTCTTTTTATAATTAGTAAATTATTGCTTTATTACTTTGCAGCTTTAGCGCAAGTCTTGGGCTTATTGATTTACTTTTAATTACTTTCATTATGAATATACATATATTTATATACTTTTGGTGAGGCTGATTGCAACCCAAATAGGAGGTGTACTGTACATGTTATAGCAGTCCTATATCCAAAATTTCAACATTCCGAGGCTACTCGATTTTGAGTTATGCGAGATACATACATACATACGTACGTACGCACAGACGCCACGAAAATTTCTCTTCAGAATTCATTTTAAACCAGCTTTATAATTTTTTTTGGGG
>KK119110.1:209846-222929 GCA_000611955.2 Stegodyphus mimosarum
TCTTAAGCACTGAAGAAATTTTTACCGAAGATATTATATAACAAAAACCGCTTTCATTCATTACATTCTTCTCACGATAAGATTTATCTTTAGAATTGATTCAATAGATTTCAGCGCATAACCGTAAACAAGAAGATTATCAGCTTTTAACCTCTTCTGAATAGGTTGAGTTTATATTTTAACAATTTGAGTTATTTATCTGGACTTTGGTTTCTAAATGTCTTCAGAATTTAGGCTCACTTATCATTCGCTGCTCATTTTTCATTTAGCTCCATATTTGGCAGTTCAGTTTATTGTATTTTGAAACTATATCTGCTCACATTTGTTATTTTTTCGTAGCTTTGGTAAAGTTAAAATAAACATCCTCAAACAAGAAAAGATATCGAAAGTTTATGTTAGTGGCGAAGCTTCTGATGTCATCGTTTCAGTTTATACGCGTAATGTTCTTATTAAACTGCATGTTAAAACAAACCGCCCTAAGAAAATATGTCTTCTATTTTAAATCAGATTTCATTTTTACAGCTTATTTCTTAAGTTTACTACAGTTTTGAAATGAAATAGCACAAAACCTGGCTATTTCATTTCAAAAACTCTTACTCACCGGTGGAATTAACAAATATCAAAGGAAATTGCTTCCGATACCAACTTTAAAAAAAAAAAAAACTGAAAGCTTTCAGATTTTACATTACGCTCAAAGGGGCATTTTTTTTAATGTTTTCTGTGTTACCTTTATTTATCAAATATCATGTTCTTCGCACTTAAACCATAAAATTCAATTCAACAGCAGTAAGCAAAATAATTTTAAAATGAGCATATCTGTAGAATTTCCGATACACAGTCTCGCGCGCTGGAGTTATTTATTTTTTTTTTTTTTTTTTTTTTTCCGAATTTTCGTTTCTTGCTTTGAAATCGTTGAGTCTGTTAATCAAAAATTCGTTAAAGTGTTACAAAATATAAAGTCGATAATAAAACAAATTCCAAATTCCAAATTTGGGCTTCCAGATGCCCATCTTCGGATGAGGATTACGTTATTCAAAATTTGATGGCTGTAGGTAGATTGTTTTATCACAGTGAGAGAAACATAGATACATTTATGCGGATTCTTCATTATTTAACTTCTTTAAATATATTACAGGACAATAATATTTGATGGCAAAGGTTTGAAAACTGTTACGGACACTCGACGCAAAATGCCAAAACGAAATCAAGAGCCCTTCTGAGGTAACGCTCCTTTGGGTTGGAAATATGTTATTTATTAAAGAAGGGTAATAAATTTAATCAAATATAAATCGTTCATACAGTTACACTTTCAAAATTTCAAATAGTCTGGTTTTTGTATAGCCCAGTTGTGGGTGTTTATGGACCTTTCAGATGCGATTTTGTAAATTCTTGAGAGACGAATAATCGGTTGTAAATTTAAAATTATCAGTAGCAGATCACCTTTTGCACATCATAAATTCTGTACTCAAAGTTGTGCACAAACTTCGTATTGACTTAAATTTTGCGTAGACTTTAGGCTGTGATTATGCAATAGGCGCGATAAACCTCCTTGGATTTTAACCTGGAAATGGATAAGGCTAAAAGGCAAATGGCAAAATGCAAGATAAGCGCAACAAAATAGCTGTGTAGTTGTTGAAATAATGACTAAGACAATGATTGCTCGAACGTGGAGAAGAACAGATAAACTGGAAATAAATAAAGTCTGGGCAAGAGCTTGAGTCACTTGAAACTGAATTGGTAGACTTGAAAGCAAATAATATCATGGGAGGAGATTAAAAAGTCCTTTGAAGTTTTCATGGACTAAAAATAGTCCTTGGAAACACAGCTTAGGGAAGGTGTAGATTTGAGAAAATATAAGGTATTTACTCGAACCTTCTTCTGCACGTCTTCGTGGTGTAACGGTAGCACACTCGGCGCGTATTCGAGAGATTCAGGTACGAGTCCCGGCGAGGGCATTGCACATTTTTCATGTCTTCTGCTTCAAAATAACCTAATGTCTACCAGTATCTGGTAAAAACACTACCTTGAAAGATACACATTGCATAAGAGCTTGAGAGTTACAAAAAAAAAAGTAGTACGGTACTTGAGAGCTTCAGGATTATATAATGTATGAGAACTTGAGAACCAATTAATTAAATTTATACACAACTTAAAAATGGTGACTCATTCACAATATAGCAGCAAGTATTTAAAAAATTCACTTGAGAAAATTTCAGCTTCACATAAATACAATATAATGCTTGATGAATTTAAGAAACACATAAATAAAATTATACACAATCTGAATCAATCAATACACGCAACTTGAAACAATAAGACGCATAACTGGAAAATGATGACACACTCACAATATGGCATCAAGTATTTGAGGAGCAGTTACTTGAGAATACTTGTATGGATTTATATTTATTTTAAATAACCAGTTAAATTTAATTTTAAATTCCTTTCCTATAAGCCTTCATTTCCTCTAATTGTCAATACTAGAATATTTAAATTTGGTAGCGCGCGTAAGGCATGCAAATTTTACCAGTGGGAGAAAAAGTTTAATTATCGAGTTCTAGAAGAGGAAGTTACAGAGTTTGGGAAAACTCTATGCGTATTTGTAACGCAAGCTTCGGCTTAGCATTTATTGCTGATTAGACGTGGCTCAACAGCTATTATCTTGTTGCCACTAAACTCATCTACGCGCTGTAGGATACAGGATTGTCTGAGCCCTGTAGTTTAATTCTATTACTTGTGAATATCTTCAATCTTGAGTTTGATTCTACTGTTTCAGTTACCGCCCAAGCAGAGGCGTAGTATGTTAGCGTCGAGTTGACGCATTGTAAATAATTTGAAGAGTGTAATAAAGGGTAGTTTTAACCCTTCTTCTTTGCAGTCACTATTCTCTAGATTTCGCACAAAAGATAGACAATACAACTCTACATACTTCAACTCGAAAACACAAAATAATACTCAATATAATACTTGAAAATGTAGCCATGATTGCAGTGAAGCAGTGATATATGAGAAATATACATGCTTTGAAAACGTGTTAAATATACGGTAATTAGTATGCTACTTTATGTACCTTATGTATGGTATTAGCGTTGCTGTTCGCCAAAGCTTATATGGATATTACATGGAGGGATGATAGTTTGCCAGGTTAGCTATGTGATTACAGAACGAGTTCAGAACTCTCATAAAGAGGTTATGTGAGGCTGACAAAATACAGTCCTTGGGCATTTGCTATGTCAAGCTCATAATATATTTGTAGATTTCTTACATACCACGGAGAGTTTGTGATTGCCTTAAGCACTTTATTTTTAAAAAGAAGGCTCGCGTCTCCAATCTCGAGAATCAGATCAGTGTTGTTCTCAGCATGTTACCTTCGCGCTAGAATGTTTCCTAAAATAATGTAACTAATATTGGCTTACTTTATTTGATTATGGCAAGGACTTTTTAAAGGACACTGACTCGTACCCACGTTACGCAGGGAAGGGGAACCAATACAACGTCCATCCAGCAAGCCCATTCACCTAGAATCGCATTTAGGTCGAAATACCGGCGTTCTTTGACTTTACCACTCGGCCACTGTAGGGTTTATTATTTTAGAAGTTGTTTTCTAGTCAGGTTGATAATACGCTGGAACAGTTGGCGCTGCGCGCTGGCAGTTAGTTTTAGTACAGAAATTCAGTGAGCTTCCAGCTATCTAGTACAAAATTATCAGTCAGTCATGTGATTTCGATAGCGATTTCTTGTGAAAATTCACAAATATTTCCTGTATTATCCAAGTTTTGGAATCCGCTCCATTCCAAGGATATTGGCAAATATCCCAAGAAACTGATGAGGCTGGTTTTGAGTATTTGTTACTACTGGTTGAAAATTTATCTGGGATATTTAGTGCTACTTGCGATTCCGCAAAAACACGGCTTGTTATATTGTTGCATTATTCTGGGTTCCTGTTACCGGAGTAATACTTCCGACTGATTTAAAGATTTCCTATCGGAGCCTGAGATGAAAAATACATGTGTTGCTTCCACGATGAGAACATAATGTTGAAGAAGAAAAGAAAGCATATGAATCCATTGAGTTCATAATCTAAGACTTATGCTAATAGGGATGCGGAAACATCAGTCGGGCCGTAGTAAGGGGGGTCAATCGGCGATATCCAATTAAGTGGAGAAGGTGGCGCATCACAATTTGATACCCCAAAATTAATTGTTTGGGGAATATCAGTTTGAATTTTTAAAGCAATATAGCCATATTACCGATAAAAATTATGGGAAGGTGCCAGCACGCCTGAAGTGTAAGACATACTGAGCTGCAAATAACTTAATGTCCATAATACTTGTTCACTAAGCCCTGTTGCTGCATGGTGACTGGTCGAAAGTAGCCAGCTGATGCTCATCAGAACAGAGGATGGAGAATTCAAAGTTCTGTGAAACACGATGAAGGTATTGATTAATTCTCGTTTTTTTGCCTGAGCAAATCGGCAGCTTAAGGGATAAAAAACTTATCGTCCACGATGATTTCACAATTAAGTACCTCAGCGTTAGGCTTACAATTTGAGAGAACTTATTTTCTCTGTTGGCTCTTAAATCTCGGCTGATAGTAGTGTAATATTCATACTTGCTGCTTTCTTGTCCTTCCTTTCACTAGCCAAAAACCATTCAGAAAGCTCCATCTATACATATAAAGAAGAATGTCTGTGTGTTTGTTTGCGATTGACTCAGTCACTACTACAGATATCGTCACCAAACTTTCTACAATTCTTTTCTGGGTCTTCGAAAAGATCAACGTACACTTTTTTCCAAAAAACAAATAGCTAAACTCAAAGATATTAATTAAAAACGCTGAAAACGCTAATTTTCAACCTTATTTTTCCGAGTGGCAACAGTCTCCCACGCTGGAGATAAAAATCTAATTTATTTCGAGAAGTGCTGCCACTTTCAAATTGTAGAGTTTATTAATAAAAAATTTCAAGTTTTATAATGAAATAATAGCATTGTCAAACATTAAATACATTATTCCCGATTCCAAAAATTCGTGAGAAGCTGTTTCGACTATTGCCGACTTCGCACGACTTTAATCAGCCGAGATACTAATTAAAAATTTAAAAACACTAATTTTCGCACTCATTTTTCCAAGCGGCAACAGTCTCGCGCGTTTAAAAATGTTTTATTTCGAAAACTGTTGCTAGTTTGCTTCAAAATCGTACAGTTTGTTAACAAAAAATTTATAAGTTTTACAAATCCTATGTATACAAAGAAGAACGCCTGTTTCTGCGTTTATTTGTTTGTTTGCGTTACTGATTTCGGATCAGTTATGATAAATTCTTTTGCCGCATTTAGTCGACTAAAATTGAATATAGGTGAGATATTGGATGGAACTTCAGCTTTTACGACCATTTGATTAGCAAGACGAATATTTTTTTAACTGCGTGCCATTGTTGCTGATATAATGAGAGAAAATTAGTTTATTTTTCTACCGAAATTATTTATATCGCTTCCATATCGCATCAGCCTGAAAAATGTATGAGTATGAATCGTAGTTTTTGCATCATTATTAGAGAAGAATTACAGCGGTATCTTTCTCTCTGTTGTTAGATGCATTATTCTCAGTCTAACTTAACTAACATCGGGTACTTCAGCTAGTAGTTGTATAAAATGCTTAATTGAATAAAAATTCAAGATATTCCAAATAATCGAATGAGTCATAATATTTATTGATAATTAATAATAATTATTAAACTAGTTGCACAAATTTAAGCAAAATGCGTAGGTATGAAAGAAAAGATTTCTGATTTAAAAATACTGATAATTAATTAGTGAACTTAATGGTATAAATAAGTGCCGATGATATTGGTATTCATCGGCTTGTATCTGTAGAATTGTTTCCTAAATTAGTTTTAGTGCCTCGAACGGGAATATTTAAATTAAAGTGACCCATTTTAGACTGTTAGAAATGCTATTTCTGAGCCTTTATTTATTCAACTTTAAGAATCTGGCAATAGAAATTGTGTTTACGAATGGAACAGCAAAGCTGTATGTAAGTAAAGCGTCGGCACTCCCATACTATAACATGACGCCAAATTGCAGCGCCAATCCACTGCAGTGGTGGCGATGTAAACTAAATCTCTTCCCCTCCTCCACTCCCCTGCAGTGACGTCATGGAGGTTGGAAGTAAGATGGCGAGGCCGCAATGAGTTTTGACACGATTGGCTGTAAATATTTTGCAATTGCGTCGTAATTATATATATAAATGTATATATTTTCTATTTGTACAGTATTTCAGAGTCCTAAGTATACGAAAAGAATACATTTTTAAGCAAAGTTTATTGTTATTAACATTAAAATTATGCATTATTTCTTCTCCACTTACAGAGCTTCTACCTAAAATACTTTCTCAAATATGACATGATTTTTTTAGCTTCTGAGGCATCTTTTAAATGAAAAACATCTAAGTCAATTTGTAATTAATGCTCAATTCGGTCCATTTCAAATTAGCGCTCTTTTTATTTTAATAGTGAAATACATTAAATAGTCCATAACTTTCTCTGAATATTTCTGAAAGGGAATACAAAAAAAGATTTTTTAAAATGTTATTTAAAACTTGTACCTGCGTTATTATAAAATATACCGGAACAATTCTTTTAATTATCAGATTTTTTTACCTTTAATTTCAACAATACATATCCTAAAACTTTTCTTTATTACTTCCTTAAGTACGCATCGTCTCAAGGAAACGTGTAGAAATGTATTCCATCAGATTTCGACGAAATCTTACTCTTGCAATCCTTAAATCCGCAGTATCGATACGCCATTAGAGAAAATTTAAAAAAAATTGGTTCTGAAAAGAGCCTTCTGTAATTAAAAAGTACAAAATTAATAAGTTATAAATAACACAACCAAAGCACGAAGCACGTTAGAAGCTTTCAAACAAACAACCAAATCAAAACAACCAATGACTGAAAAGAAAAGGATCAGGCGCAGTTTTACTGATTGTGTTTCCACATCACCACCGCTACGAGCGCTGCGGTCGTTTCGAAACGCAATTTCTCCCACTGAAGTGTCGACGCTTTACTTACATACAGCTTTGTGGAACAGTTCCGTCTTAGTTTTTGAGTAGTGAAGATTGCCTCTAGCCATTTTGTAACTTGCTTTTCTTATTTAAACTTCTATCTTAGCTGTAAATAAATGTTTATCTTTAATTTTATGCGATTCGAAATTTGATTTTTTAAATAGACAGTCTATCACAAAATCCACATTTGCGTAATAAAGTCAAATTTTGCTAACTCAATGGAGATGAATGACAGTGTAATTTTATAACATGGGAATATTAGCGAGACTCTTACAGTGTCTCACAAAAGTGATGGGACACTTGTGCTTTACAAAAGGAAACTGTAATAAAATAAATTAAAAAAACATGTAAAAATATTTTGTGGGTGTGTTTCATATTTAAATTTAGTAACAATTATTACGTAACATACATTTTCTCAAAATATTAAAATATTAATTTAATAAAAATACAATTGTTTAGAACGGAGCAAAAAATGGCTCACATAAGTGATGGGACACCATTAGACCAAAAATCGTCTGAAGTAAGCAATAAAAATATTTTTGGGGGCTTTTATTTTTACTCAAAAGCAATTGGCAATAATTTATAAAATTGTCTGCATTATTTCTCTCCAGTTTGTTTTGGAATTTTTGTGTTTTTAGCTCTGTGCAGCCATGAATGTTAAACGAAAAGAAACTTTGCCTGAAATTCGAAAATTAGTTATTAATTTGCATATTGAATGTGGAAAATGCATTAGAGAAACTACTGAAACAGTTAACTTGAGTCATTCAACAGTTTTCAATATCATTAAACGATATAAAACGAATCATATGATTCAGGATAAGAGAAGACCTGGCCGACCATCAAAAGCTATGCAATGGAATAAAGCGAATTGTCGTTCGAAATATTAAAAAAAAATCCAAGAATGAGTGCTCCTAAAGTTGCTGCTGATTTACAAGCATTATATGGAGTAATTGTTAATCCTGAGACTACTAGAAGAGTAATTCGATCTACTGGATATCACGGTAAAGCAGCCAGGAAAAAAGAAAAAATTCTTCGTAAGTGAAAAGAATAGAAAACTCAGACTGGCTTTCGCAAAATCCAACATAAATAAGAATTCTGATTACTGGAATGAAGTTATATTTGCTGATGAGAGTAAATTTATTATATTTGTTTCTGACGATAGAATCTTGGTATGGAGAAAACCCAGGGAAGAATTTCGCTAACAGAACTTGGTGCCAACAGTAAAACATGGTGGAGGAGGAGTTGTGGTATGGGGGTGTATGTCGTCCGCTGGAGTTGGTAATCTTGTTTTTATTGACAGTATAATGGATCAGTACAAGTATATTGGCATATTAAATCAAAATTTGAAATTTTCAGCACGAAAACTGAACCTTCATAACTATTTTAAATTCTACCAGGACAATGACCCCAAGCACACTGCTTTGAACGTTAGACTCTGGCTGCTGTATAACTGTCCTGAAATAATAAAAAACACCCCACAATCTCCAGACTTAAATCACATAGAGAATATTTGGCAAGAATTGGAATCAAGAATTCGCAAACACACCATTTCTTCTAAACAACAATTAAAATCGGTGCTTCAAGAAGAATGGGGTAAAATCACTCCAGAAATCACAAAAAAATTAGTCGAATCCGTCCCAAGAAGATTCAATCATGTTTTAAAAGTAAAATGAAATCCAACAAAATATTAAAACCTTTTAAAAATTAAAATTTTTGGATAAATATTTGATGGAAAAGTAAGTATCTCATCACTTACGTGAGCCATTTTTTGCTCCGTTCTAAACAACTGTATTTTTATTAAATTAGTATTTTAATATTTTGAGAAAATGTATGTTATGTAATAATTGTTACTAAATTTAAGTATGAAACACACCCACAAAAATTTTTTACATGTTTGTTTACTTTATTTTACTACAGTTTCCTTTTGTAAAGCACAAGTCTCCCATCACTTTTGTGAGACACTGTATGTGTTTCTTTTAACTACTACTCTTCCTGTATTGTATATTTTTTCAATGTGAGTACTGTATGTATATTGAAAAATACTGAAAAACCCGGCATACTATAAATTTATGAATAGATTTCTCTTTCATATTTAAAATGAGCACCACACAGTGAATCGGAAGTAAAATGTTTTCAACTGTTAGATGAAGATATAGTATTTTAATGGAGAACTTCTGTAAGATTTATTTTTATGATTAATTTAAAGTAAGAGGATTGATGATTCTACTTTATACACCTGCTTTCTGCTTTTAAGCAACAATCAAAACATTTATTTATATACTAAACATTAAATTTAATTAATGGTGTGTATTATTTCATATAATTACTTGATTGTAAGATCTTGTGAATTTTAAGGCATTTTCGAATTCAAAAATTCTGTTTCCAACTTCCCGACAGTCTTGTGTTAACACTTTGGAGGAAACCTTAAATCTCTTAGAACTATTTCTTGCTTTTTAGTTTGTAGATTTCACAACCTAGCGAAACAGGAAGTAATGCCATTTGAGTGAATTATCTGTTGCAAGCCTTATGCGCAAACGATCCAGTGAAGCAAAAGCAAAGTCACGTCTTGAACAACTAAGTCTTTTCTTTGCTAAATTTGAACAAAAATTATCAGTTTCTTTCCACTTAACGATTTACGTGAAAATTTTCATAATCATTTATTTCCATCTCTTTGCCGTTGTGAACAGGTCAATTTTAAGTCTTAAATTTCACGCTTTAGACCTTTAATTTCGATAAGAATAACTATTAACTATTGTAAGTATATTACCTACTTAGCTTAAAATTGTTTTCTGAGATGTTAAATTGAAATCTACCTGTCAAGATGCAATTGCCCTGCTTTTTATATTTTGCCCTGCTTTAATATTTTTTATATGTTATAATTTTTTAGCCTTTTAAATCTTCAGTAGTAGATTGTTCGAGACGTTAGCATGTAATCTAAAATCTTGAGATTGCGGTTTTTTTAAACTAATTCCAGCTATCACTAATGTTACAGTAAGTAAATACTGTGTAGATTATTTTAATATAACAGATTTTTATTTTCCATAAAATGTAACATCATAGTTTATCTGAACTAACTGGAAACCAAATTTTAGCATTTACGTGGAAAAGACCAGTCATAATACAATTTAATTAAACTTGAGAACAAACAATACGATTGTAATATTTCAACGCAGACGGTCTGTGGTTTAAAATGGCGATATTGCTAACTCAGTATTTAGGAAAGACCTCGTTCGAGAGCGACGTCTACGCGTTAACATGACGTCACAGACAACACAAAGCAACGGTGTCAATTGGATTTTTTTGTTTCATTCCCCATCCTCTGCGTCTGGGGCCGCCTATTGCGCAATCATTTGAGAAAAAAAATTAGAAAGTGCTTGAGAATATTAATCTGATATTTATTTAGTTTTTGTTCTGTATTCTTTGAGAAACCTTGGCCGCTGCTGTGTAGTAGCCTTGACCAGGCACTGAAAATCCAAATCGGTGTTCCAGTAAAAACTGGTTTTAAAAATATCGCGCAATACCTTTTTGGTTGGTTACCATACTCTTAACAGATTGGTAGACTCTGTATCAGTTAACGGTATTCGTCCTTCAAACGTTAGACAGATTATTATTTCTTTAACGAAATTTTATGAAATAAGATAATAAAGATAAGATAATAAGATGGCCCGATTAATAAATTATTTATATTTAAATCCGAGTGTAAATTACTTTTTAAATAAATTATGGGTAATAATTTTCTTTGCCTAGTAGTTTAGACAAGACGATGCCTCTATTTTTAAAGAGCAGTTTTTCACTTCAAACAATATATAACCAAAATACATCGAGACAAAACACAGATACGTTGTAGAAACATTAGGTATTTTTTGAAGCAGGAGTCAGGAAAAGGAGCAATACCGTCGCCGGGACTCGAACCACGAACCTCTCGCTACGCGCCGAGCGTGCTAGCCATTACACCACGAAAGCATGCGAGTTTGGAGGGAGAAAACTCTTATATACTCCCCGTTTTAAATAGCGACTGGGGATTAGGGGACCAAGTCGCCAAATTCTGGCAGTGGAGAATCATCATCCACCACCTTTTTAAGTTCGTACGCCACTGTAGACACATTAGGTTTTTTTTTCTTTCTTTCTTTTGAAACATGAGTAAATGAAAAATGAGCAATGCCCTCGCCGGGACTCGAACCACGGACCTCTCGATTACGCGTCGAGCGTGCTGACCACTGCACCACGAAGGCATGCGAAGAAGGCTGGAGAAATACCTTATAACGTTATATGAGAAATAATCACTTGTAAGAAGTAACTTGAAACTAAAGAACATTCACAGAATTTTCGTGCAGTTAGTTTTATTTAATACTAACGAAAGTACCCAATGCCAGTTAAGTTAGATTGAGAGTAATGTATCTAACAACAGAGATAACGATACCGCTGTAAACCTTCTCTAATAAAGATGCAAAAAATAAGATTCACAGTCATACATTTTTCAGTCAGATGCGATATGGAATCCACAAAAAAATTTCGATAGAAAAATAAGCTAATTCTCTCTCATTATATCACCAACGATGGCACGCCGTTTTTAATAATTTTCGTCTTTCTAATCAAATGGTTGTAAAAACTCAAGTTAAATCCAATGTTTCACCTATATTCAATTTTAGTCGATTAAATGTGGCAAAAAATTGATCATAACTAATCAGAAATCAATGATGCGAACAAACAAATACACAGACATTCTTCTTTATGTAATACATGTGAGATGCGCAGCTGGGAGAGTTTAATAGCATAACTGCTTATGAGTCTATCGTTGCGGAAGGTCAGGGCGTCCCAGGAACACAAATGAGCGCAAGGATGGCGTAATCATAACAGCGGCCACTTCCATACCAACAACGTCCCTAGCATCGATTCGACGCCATTTACCACTTTCCAGGCATCCGGTGGTGTCAAGGGAAACCATTCGGAGACAAATGTTCGACGCTGGTATATGCTGCTGATGTCCATTAAGACGCCTACCACTGACCCCACATCATAGGCAATGTCGAATGGATTTTTGTCGAATTCGGGCAAGCTGGAGTGTGACTGACAGGAGGCGTGTAATCTTCAGCGATGAATCCCGATTCAGTCTCAATGCTGATGACCAACGACCACGCGTGTGGAGGAGGCCAGGCCAGCTGCCCAATCCGGCATCTGCTGTCGAGCGGCATACGGCGATTACACAAGGTGTGACAGTGTGGGGAGCGATTTGTTGAGACATACGATCACTTCTAGTCGTCCTTCAAGGCATTATGACGAATCGCAGGTACGCGAAGGACATTTTAACGCCGGTTGTACTGCCCAAGCTATCAGGTTGCCCAGGTGACTTTTATCAACAAGAGAACGCTCGTCCAAATACTGCGCGACTGTCCCAATGATGTCTTCAAGGGTATGATGTACTCCCGTGACTTGCCAGGCCAACAGACCTATCGCCCATAGAGCACATTTAGGACATGCTTAGAAGACAACTGCAGCCGATCCTCAATATTGACGAATTAACTGCACAGTGAGCAAAGATTATGGCATGGTCTTCTGCAGGGGGTCGTAGGTGACTATTTGATTTGATGCCACGCAGTGCTCCGTCTTGTATAGCTTCCAGATGTCGCTATACTACTTAACTGATTTGTAACATTTTTCACGCTGTAACTTCTTAATAAAACGATCTCTGGTTCTGTATTTGTAATCATTTGTTTATCTCCTCACACGCTACAGTAGTTAGTTTCTTTCTGGGTTTATATATTTTTTGTGACAGAAGGTATTTTAGATGTATCAGTAGCAATGATTTCCTTCGAACAGATTTAGAAATTATAACAGTGTTTAAATAATAATAATAATAATACTGTAAGTAATCCTTTCTGTGTAAAATAATAGTTAAGAATCAGAAATGCGTATTTTTTGGCTTTATCTGTAACTAATGAATGCAAGTCTTAATTTCTTTCTTTCCTTAGTTCTTTTTTTTTTTTTTTTTTTTTTTTTTTTTTTTTTTTTTTTTTTTTTTTT
>KK119110.1:222953-233349 GCA_000611955.2 Stegodyphus mimosarum
TTGTTTTTTTTTTTTTTTTTTTTTTTTTTGTATTTCATTTCTTATTTTCAAATTTTTGTAATAGCATCTTTCTTTTGAAATCCTTATCTTTGATTTGAGATAATTTGACTCCAGAGCAGAAAATTTCTCCTCCTTCATCATTCAAATATCGTCATTCCCTTTCCTTATTTATTTTCATTCCTTTCAACTTTCTGGTCTGAGGTAAAATTCTATAATTTCAATTATATTTCGCTTTTTTTCTTAATTTGTTTCTCATGGAACCTAATTTTATTTCTGTTTATATTACTCATCAAAATTAATATTATTAATGTTGAATAAAATACCAGTGTTTTAATGTTTCTGTAAACTGGAATCAGAATTTTGATTTTAGCATTTTTACTTATTGTTTATAAGTTGGTTTTGCTTCTCAGTTGTCTTTATTTACTTTCCTCGCTTTATCATCCATACTTACTTCCTCTTCTTATAAAACAAAGCCAAATTAGCGCTTTCAAAACTAACTTAGATGACTCACCTTTTTGAATTGAATTATAATGATATATTGCATGAGTCTGTCCTTTTAATTCAATGTGCGAAAACTCGTTTATTTCCTTAAGATAAAAGTTCAGTAGAAGGGGCTTCTTTTCATTGCCATATCTATTCAAATGTTTAGGAAAGTAATTCATAAACACTATGTATAAGCCTCTTTTATAATGACTATACCTAACTTCTAAATAGTTTTACAATATCACCGAAGTTTTATAATTTTTTAGCACTATGTGTAGTAACAGCAGTGAGAAATACCCTCAATACGACATACGTACAGTCATCTGATATTTTTCTTAAAAACTTTTCTTTTTAGCCCAAAGGACGTTGCTATTAATTTCGTTTTGACATTTTGCGTCGATTCACTTTCTGCATTTATAAAATTTTCAAACTATTGACACTAAATATTACAGCCTTGTATTATACTTAAAGAAATTAAATAATAAAGAATCTGCATGTTTCTCCCATTGTTATAAAACAACGGTACCTAGAGCCATCCAATTTTGAATAACATAATCCTCCGCCAAATATGGGCATCTGGAAGCCCTAATTTAGAATTTGTTTATTATCGATTTCATATTTTGTAAAGCATGAACGAATTTTCGATTAACAAGCTCAACAATTTCAAAGCGAGGAATGGCAACACGGAATAAAAAAAACATTATCTCTAGCACGCGAAACTCTGTATCGGAAATTCTCATTTTAATGCTCATTTTAAAATTATTTTGCGAAACTGCTGTTGAATTTAATTTTATGGTTTAAGTGCGAAGAGCATGATATTTAATAAATAAAGGTAACACACAAAACGTTAAAAAAAAGTCCTTTTGGGCGTAATATAAAATATAAAAGCTTTCAGACTTTTATTAGTCCAAAGGAGCGTTAGCTCAGAAGGGATGTTAATTTCGCTTTGGCATTTTACGTCAATTCACTGTAAATGTCCATATCACTTTTCAAACTGTTGCCACCAAATATTATCGCCCTTTGTTATATTTAAAGAAATTAAATAATGAAGAATCTGCATAAATGTGTGTATGTTTCTCGCATTGTGATAAGACAATGGTACCTAGACACATCAAATTTTGAATGACGTAATCCTCATCCGAAGATGGGCATCTGGAAGCCCAAATTTGGAATTTGGAATTTGTTTTATTATCGATTTCATACCTTGTAGCCCTTTACACCGTACGAGAAGCACTGTACAAGAGGCAGCACTGTACGAGAAAAAAAAAAAACATTTTATCTCCAGGGCGCGAGACTGTGTATCAGAAATTCTAAAGATATGCTCATTTTAAAATTATTTTGCGATGTTTCTGTGGAATTGAATTTTATGGTTGAAGTGCAAAGAACACACAAAACTTCAAAAATTACCCCTTTGGGCGTAATGTAAAATTTGAAAGCTTTCAGATTTTTATTTTTTAATTGTTTTTTCTTCAGGCTTTCTGTGACGTTACTTCTCGTACATGAAATATTTTATACTTTATGTTACTCTACTTTCTATGCAACTTTCTCCAACAACTCCTTGTAGAAATCTTCACAGATTTGTGCAGCTGTGATGTTAATTTTTAAGCATGCTTGAAAAACACGAATTAACGTCTTTCTGATGCAATCCTAACAGAGAGTTTCCGCTAGCTTTTACTATATCATCGAATGTTAATTAATATATTTGTTTTAAGAGGAAGAAGCAATAGTCATTTGAGGTTCTTTATGAAATTAATCTAAGTGTTAAACATAGCCTATTTAGATTCGAAATAGTGCTGCTCAGTGTTGCTAGAGGAACTTTGTCCAAAAATAATATTAGATGTGTACGAATTCTAACTTCTTTAAACGTTAATCTGCGGATCCGTAAAAACAATCAAGTGATTTTTACCTCGTCTTAATATCTCAGTAAAATAACTCCATAGAAGAAGCGATCAATAAAGCTTTTTATTAGTCAGTCAGCCTAACAACAGTTAATAACAATTATAATATTATTGCGTTATAACATAAACAATTTCCGAAGATTGTGGGAATAACAGAAACAAAATGAAAGTAAAATAAATATTAAAATATAAAATTTACGAAATAAAAGGCTCCTGCAAGCCTTGGCTCAGCAAGCCAGCCCTCAACAATTACGGATAGTAAAGCTTAAGCCAATTCAAATACTAGTTCAGGTACTGCAAAAAATAATAGCGAGATGTTCAGCCAACAAATCACACTTGAAATTAAGAACCTTGTGCTTAAATATTCGTACATCAATTAATTTCTATTCTAGAGGGAGCTGACGATAGCAACAGTGACAGTAAAACGCAAAAATAATCAAATAGCTGGTTAAACGTTATGAAATCCTACAGATTTTTTTAATGCTCCTTCCTGTCCAAAAGGCGTATGTGGTAAGTAATCGTTTTCAGAAAATTACTTTCAAGGTGCACTTAGTGTTTTCACTTAATAATTAGGTTCAATCTGATAATAATATGGTTTATGGCGTTTGTACTATAATATGGATAGTACTTTCTTTATGACTCCTATTTTTATGTTTTTCTGTGGGCTATTATATTGCTTTCATAATGAAAAATGTTTTAATGATATCTCATAAGCACTTCTTCGATACTGTAATGGATTAACTTGTCTATTAAAAAGAAAACATTTGATTGTGCGATTTATTGCAGACCAGAATTAGGAAAATATCTTATTTTGTATATGACAAACATAAAATTCACATTAAAAGAACACAGTACTAAAAAACTGCATAAAATTGACACATTTAGATATAATCTGTATCCATATAATGGGGAAAAAACGAGTATCAGATGCATCTGAGATAAGGATTAGCGTAAACGAATATGTGGTTTGTTACAGGGAAGAAGAAAAGAATATACTGGATCAGTGATAAGTTCTTACAGGTTTCAGAAATTAGGAATAAGGCATAATGAAATAAGGGATAAAAGAAAACATTCTAAGAAAATTCCAAGCCAGGAAAAAAAAAAACACTCTTAATTGAAAAGTGAAAATTAGTACTACTAATAGTGTTTAAAATAGTTTTCGCATAAAGTGTTCATAATTTTTCACCTGTACGATATGCACCGTAACGTCGCCGAACTTCCGAGATGGAATACATTACGAAAGATTGTCTTTTTGGATTTATTTTAAAAGTTAACAGGTGAATTCTAGGTAATAACAAGGTTTGAATTCGTATACAAAAACAACTTTACAATAATATTTTTTCATAAAGGAAAGACAAAGCTTTCCGGGCGGAAGACTCACCTTACTTCATCGGCATCTTTCAGATGACGCCTCGCTCTTCTTTTGTTGCAAAACGAGAAACGGATTATCCAGCAGGAGTTAGATCCAAAAAAGCCTCCTTTAATACTTTCACTTGCCCAGCCTAGAGCTTTACAAAACAAAGCACTTAGATACTTAATACACTTAGAAAATGGTAATACCTATGGAATCAAGAACCACAAGGCCGCAAAACATTTCAGTTTTTACCAAAGATCAATAGCAACTTTGATAGATCAACATATTTTGTTTCGCAATATATCTCCGTCATGGCCCGTTCCCCACATATTTCAATAATAGAAATTTATCAACCACTGATCTGTGTATGTGGGTGGAAAGGGGAGATTCTGACCACTAGCTTTTTATACGTCCTCTAACCAAAAATTTTATATTAGACATCCAAATAACTATTAAAACGAATTTAAAAAGAATCTTGTTGTACCATCGAAACATATATCAGACTTAAATCCATCATCGATTATCTACATGAACAAGAACTCAACCCCTGTCACCCGTAATCTCTACTCTCGTAGTGTGCCTTCAGTGATTCTCTAATAAACTCTAAGCATAGAAGAACTTATGCATCACTTAAGAAAGACACTATAACCTTCTTAACATTCCTCTAAATTGATGTGAATAATTTTATGCCATGTCAGTATGAATTACTCATTTTTGATCTATTTAATGAGCTTAGTTTGTAAACACCTTATTCTATTCCAACCAATTATTTTTAGTTTCAGAAACTTTCCTTTCTGATTTCAGTTTCCTGCCAGAATATAAATTTTAATGACGAGTGTAATAAATCTAATTGAGTCGAAAACAGTATTTAAGCAACGGTGTGAAGAGGTGTAGTAGAAGAGTTAGTTCCGAATTTTATGCCGCGTTCTTGAAGTAGCTTTGTACGTGAAAAGTTGGTGCTTAGCCACTTTCTTTAGACTATATTACTTTACTATGTGTAGCCGATTTAGCGGCTTAGATAACGAAGGAGCCAGTAGTGTAGCCAATATTACGTTATTGTGATTGTAAATCTTATTTTTTTTGTTAAATTACTTAGCCAAAGTGGTGGTAAATTGTGAGCACCGAGTGAGTGTATTTCTGTTAAGTTTAAATAAAACGTTTAATTAAACCTTCTTCTACTATAGAAGAAATCTGTTTTTCCAAGACCTAGAGAGAATTCGTTACTTTGTCCTTTCAGTAGGGTCTAGAGTGTATGATTTCCAAAACGTACTAGAAGACTCTACAAGTATAGAACTATTATTATTCTATTTTGAAATGCCAGAGTGAAATGAATTGTGAACCCTCACTGTAAATACTTTCAGTGAAAGGTGTGTAACATATTATCTTCTCTTTCAAGACCGTAATGTGAACTATTTAGTGGCTTCATTTCCAATCCATTTATTTCATCATTAGTATTATTATATGAATTAAACAAACTCTCTGAAACTATTTATAGTCCTAAATTATGAATTATTAGAATTCTACGAATCATATTATGTGAACTATTAATTTAAACTATGTTTATAATAATTAAGGATTTATTTATATCAAAATTCTAAACTACATCGAGCACAATCATATATTCTATATGTGTATAATTGTGACTCGTTTAACTCCACAAACTTCTTGTAACCTTTTTTTTTTTTAATTTATCGATAAGCTACCAGTTGGGGAACCTAAAATGTCTGGTTTCCAGATGATTAGTGTACAGGGGCTTTACCAGTTTTCTCTACGAATGCTGTTTTGGTGGGTTACGCATTTGCACTTGACCGGACTTGATATGTGAACTTTGAATATAGTGTTCATGATTTTCAGAAACAATTCACATTGAAAGTTGTCATATTTACTTCTTTTCCTGCTTGTAAAGATGTAAAACATTGATTGTGTGCAGCCGTTGATTGTATAAAGAACATTTATTTACGTCGCTGTTGGCGTAAAGTCATAGATGACGAGTCGAGTAATGAAGATTTTCTTGGTTTCCAAACACGTTCGCCGCCAGTGGCCGACATCTTAAACTTAGCTGCATATTCGTGGAATTTAGTATTCTTGTGATGAGCAGGTTTAATTAGATGTAGACAATTCTATCCCTGTCAAGATGATGATGAAATAACCGGCGTGTACTGAGAAAGGGGAAAGATGAGGTTAAGTAGGAGAAGGATGAAGATAAAGATGACATGCAGAGCCAGAAAGTTACTTGTAAGCAGTCAGACATTCGAAGTTATATGTCATCACACTCAGATATTCGTAACTTTAAAGTGACAATATGGTAATTATAAAACATTGCTATTCTGAAATGTGAAATCATGTGTATATATTTTAATTTTAATTCATCTAGATCATTTCTGATATTAATTATTTAATTGTGAACGATAGATTATAAAAACGACCAAAGGACATCTCATGCTACAATTTCTACAAGTGACATCATAAAAAATGAACCGTTAAGTTTTAGAAACATAAATTCAATTATGCAGAAAATATCTTATCCAGAATCGGTGATATTCCACTGTGGCTGGTTAAGAGAGACTGTATGGTATTAAGAAAATAATTTCCAATTTTTAGTCCAAAGGGGCTTTGTTCCTGAAGGACTATAGTTTTCGTTTTACGACTTTTCATTGGAAATATTAAAAATCTGAATCACTTTTCAAACTGTTGCCACAAAATATTACAGCATTATATTTAAAGAAATTAAATAAAGAGGCATCTGCATAAATGCATATATATTTCTCCAAATATGATAAAAGAACGGTACCTAGAGCCATCCAATTTTGAATAGCGTACGTTTCCACCCGAATATGCGCATCTGGAAGCCCGAATTTGTAATTGTTTTATTATCTATTTCATATTTTGTAAGACTTTAACGAATTGTTGTTAAACAAACTCAAGCGATTTAAAAGCGAGCAATGGCAACACTCTACGGGAAAAGAAAAGAAACTTTTTATCTCCAGCGCGCTGAACTGTGTATCAGAAATTCTAAAGATTTACGCATTTTAAAATTCTTTTGCGATATTGCTGTTAAACTGAATTTTCTGGTTTAAATAGCTGAAACCCTTCAGATTTCTTTTTTTTTTTTTTTTTTTTTTTTTTTTTTTTTTTTTTTTTTTTTTTTTTTTTTTTTTTTTACTTTTTCTTTTTTTTTTTTTTTAAGTAAGTCTGTTTGCTTGCAAATATTCGGTACGTTCTGCGTGTTTCTCAAACAACGCATAAGATAATTTGCATAGCTGGTGAAAGGTAAAAAATAACGGAAAACTTCCGTTAAAAATCTCGTAATGAAATGCTGATTTGATTAGATAAACATCCTTTTGAAAGAATACTTTTGGTTTCTAACAAGATAACCCACCTATTCAATACCTAAGTGATCTATGACCTTTGCTCAGTCAAAGAAAAAGTTTGCAATTCTACTCAACATTTCTTCAGTGTAAAAGTCATATTTGACCCATGCAGAATTAATTACTTTCTCGCGAATTTCTTAATTTTTAAAAATTAATTATCCTTGGAACGCAAAGAAAAAAGTAACATTTTCTGCCACTGTTGTAGCCCTATCATTGCAAGATTTTATTTTATTAAAAACCAATGAATTTTCATTCCATCTGTGCTTTGGTATAAAAATCGATTTTAAATATTTCCTGAGTTTTTTTTAAACTTTCATACTGTAAAATATGTTTAATGTTACATCAGTAGCAAAATTTTATTTCAAAAGTTGATTTATGTTTCGACTATGGTCAAATCTGCATCTATTTTCATATTTTTAAGGGGGGAGGAATTTATTTCATATTTGAATTTTCATTTATTGTTTATGCCCATGTTAATTTATTTTCAGATTTTATTGACATTTCTTTTCCATAATTTTGTTTTATATTTTCAAACTTAAATTAATTCTAAAATCACTCTTCTTTTAAAAAATATTTTCTTTAAACTTAATTCTCTTCGAACTGTCTTCTTTCAAAATTTATTAATTTGGAGATCCTTTTAGAAAAATGCCTAAAAGAATGCTAGTTTGCATGTCAGTTTTCCTGTCTCTTGACAAAACGGTTTACAAACGAATTTATTTTTTGAGTTTGATCTATATAATCATTCGTGAATGCATAGCATTTCAAATTCATTTTCATCCAGGGCATGTTAAGAAGTTAAATATATGAGTAAAATTTCGGCATATAATGTAATCTATAATGCATGTTTCGTAATATACGTAATTTTATAAATATTTTCAAAATATGCTAAGTTAAGTTGAAATTTATTTGGAGAAGATTTTCAGTCATCTTAGAAGTTTCTCACATCTTGGAAGTATTTGATACGGTTAAATTATCATTGGCTTTTCCCAAACCATGTATGCATATTGTGCTAGCAAGCCGGCATCTATCATCAAACTATCGCTTCAAGAATCGTCATCGTTTCGTCCAAGCCCTTGGTGGCAGCATGGAGGTTAGAATAGACCTCCATGGTGGTCCATGGTCCTCCTATTCTAACCTCCATGGGTGGCAGTTGTTGGACCGGTTTCTGCCCTCTTCGCTGCTGGGAGTTCAAGGGTGAAGGACGGGCTTCGGCCTGTCTCTTTATAAGGTATATCTCCCACATTCTTAGCGTGCCTTCGTGGTGTAGTGGTCAGCACAGTGAGCCGGTATTTCAGAGGTCCGTGGTTCGATTCCCGGTGAAGGCCTTGCATATTTTTCATGACTCCTGCTTCGAAATAAACCTAATGTCTCTACATCTTCACCAACTGTCTCTTCACCTACCACCTCGTTTCATGATGCACGTTTAACTCTCCTGAAAAGTCCGATGATATGGTTCCTGATTTATAGAAAGCCAACTGTAGTTTTTTTGTTGAATATATTCATTCTATATGCAGTTTCTGAAAATTCATCCAGAATTGAATGATGTTTTTTAAGCAAGAATCATGAACGATCTCATGGTGCAATATAAGGCCCATCCATTGTCTATCGCCACGTGGTGCACTGTTCCAAATTAATTCACTGGTAGAAGCTTCAAAATCAGAAGAAATTTCAAGACAAGTTTATTGCTGCTCTACATATATTTTCGATTCCTGGTTTTTCGTGATTTATAGAAAGCGATGCAAATAGATTGTGCTCTCCAAGTGTATCGTTAAACGAATGGACGTTCTGCATTTATAGTAGGACTATAGTTATGATCTGATTATTTAATTTTCTTGTTTTATTTGTGTGAGCTCAGCAGTAAAATTTTTGATAGGAAAAATAAATAGAGTGAATTGTATATGATTAACTTGTATTTTCTTCTTCAACTATCACAACGTCTGGGGTAAGTACATTATTTTGCTATCCTCTGTAGGTCACATATTTTATCCCTATCATTCGTGTTACTGCGGAAACAACCTGATGTACTCTTAATCACATGTCTTAATCCTATACTGGGTAGTTGGATTTCTTCATTCTTATTCGCGGTTCATCGCTAATAAAATTAATAGTCAAAATTTTGGTTATCACTTATACACCAGAATAATTATAATTAATATTTCTCATAACCTACAAACAATCTTCATTACATAAGAAATTAAAATATATAAGCATTTTTACTACATATAAATATTTTTACTACACATATCTTACGAATGAAAATTTTATAAGAAGATATTTCTGTTAGCTCTTTTAAAAACTAATAAATAAATAAAGTAATACCAACTTTCGCTTTGATTTTCCGGTTAAGATTTATGTTTTCTGCATGGCGTTTTCTTGGAATATTTTTTTTTATCTTTTGCTTCAACAAAGGCTCATCCCTGATATCCGAAACCCGTAAGAGCTTTCTGCTGATGTAGTTTCCTCTTTCCTCATCTCGCACGGATAAAGAATTACGTATTCTTTACTATTATCTAAGTCTTATCCCCTACATATTAAGTCCGCTTATCTCAATTCTCTCACTATTTGCAATACTTAAAGGTTAAATTTGAAGACATATTATATACATTCTTAAAACTGCACATATTTCAGAGCTCTAGAAGCATTTTTAGTTTAATGAAATGAAACTTAGTATATATATATTTTTTCCCCTCCAAGAACACTGTTTCGCAGTTTTCTTAAAAAGCTGTAATTTCTTCTCTTTATTAAAATTGAAGAAATTAAATACTTGAGATGATCTTAATTATAGAATTTTTAAGAATTCGATAACTTTCTAAACTCTTTGGTAATATTCTACAAATCTTATTTTGTTCAGTTATTTGTTTGTAATATTCTTTATCGCTTTCAGTAAGTATTATATTCAGAGGTTTTGAATATAAAATTCTGAATATCGCATTCATTTAAATTTTAATTAAATATTATTCATATATATATATATGTGTGTGTGTGTGTGTGTGTGTGTGTGTGTGTACATTTGTACATTTGCCATTAAGTTCGTTAACTACTATTTTTAAAGCAAAGGAGGACTGTAACATTCTATTTTTAAATTCTTTTTTAAATTCTAACAATACCTTTTCGATGATGATTTTAAATTGAATTTCTGTTCCTTGGAGATGGTATATGGAAAGTTTTCTTATTATAATTTATTGTGAATTATTGGTTTAGTACTTTGCAGTTTTAGCGCAAGTCTTGGGCTTATTAATTTACTTTTAATTACTTTTATATCGAATATATATATATATATATTTCTATTT
>KK119110.1:233428-260595 GCA_000611955.2 Stegodyphus mimosarum
AAAAGACATTATAAAAACTTAACATTGAGCATTTACAAAAAATGTCATGCATTTCAAGGATACTAATTACAAGATCAAATACTAATTTCAAGACAAGTTTTGCAGCTGGATTTGTTTCCGTTAAAAGTGCTGTACCACATCCTTTACAACTAATACTCAAAACTACTGCTATTTTCAGCAGAATTCTTGATTACCTTGCATTTTCACAAGAAAATTTTCTCCTGATTTCCTATATTTTTCTCGTGTTTTGGAAAGCTGAAGGTGACTTAACTGATAAGCGCGTCAAACTGCGTAACAAAGTAGAGGAAGTTCTGAGTTCCGTTTCCTTCTTTTGTGCTTTTTCAGCCAAATCAGCATTCTTTGTTTTTCAGTTTCGTTCAATATTTTATCAGCCTATCTGTGATTAAAACCCGAATTTTAATTATTTATTTTAAATATAAAGCAAAACCCATTTCCCAAGTATTCGCATTAATTTTTCCAATGACTAAGAAATATTTTTAATATTTTTCAACAGAACCAAATAATTGAAGTTTGGAATTTGAAACGATGCTTGTTTATTTTCTATCAACTCAAAACTGCTCAAAGTTTATTCAGTCGATGTACGAATTACCTTATTTATTCGAATATTTCTCTCCTCGCGCATCCCCCCCCCCCAAATTTTTCAACGTATGGCTTAGGAACTTCTGATTTGTGATAAAATGTAAAATTTGGGCACATTTGAAAAGTATTTGTTATAAGTAAGAAGAATGTTATTGAAAATGCTTTGAAATACATAATATAATAATATTAGCGTTAATGTGCTGTGGTTGTTACTTAAGGAAGAAAGAATATATACCATGTATTTTTCGGTTTCCGATTTTCAAACGGTAAAACATTAGGGAAAAGAAACAAAAATACAATATATTTAAAATATATCTTATTTTCTGTCAAAACTTTGCTTATGCTAAACTTGCATGACTTTCTGTTAAGTATATGGATTTTCGTATTATTTCTGAGGAGTTTGAATAAGTACTTCTGTACTTTAAATTCAAAATTGTTAATTGCCAAAGCCATGATAGTTTGGTTCATGGAAGTTCCCTGTTGGATGTTAACATGTGCTTCCTTTCACTATGTCTGAAATACATTAATACTTTGTAAGGTTTTAGTTAAACTAACAAAGTTGTATTTAATTTGCCTTTTTCTATCTATTCTTATTTCAACTTCCCGTTAGAATAAGCGCGCGTTTCAGCTTTATGCTAATTTGAAGTGGAGCCAAGTTGCTATTTAAGCGAGAGGTAGGAACCTCTCAGTGTGAGAGAGCTTTTAGTCTCAGACCACTGTTACTCTGTTCGACGTTCGCCTGACCAGCTAGTATTTAAATTATAAGCCTTAGTGCTGTTACGCTTTTACTTATTGAAGTAAATCTAAGTGCGTTAGTATTAGTTAAATCTTCTACGCACCATTTAGCATAGAGGCCAACCTCGCGTTCATAGCTCTGTGAGCAAAGGTTATTTACTTTCTATTTAATTATAGTTTAAATAATTTGATTGTTCAGTTTAGACCCAAGTGCGGTCATTATTTTCTGTATCCCTCCCTAGTTGGGAAGTGGCTGTATATAATTGTGGTTTAATAAAAGAGGATTTTAAATCCCTCTAAAGTGCAGTTCTTCTACCACTTAACCACAGTTTTCTACCACAGATCATAACTGCATTAAGCTCGCTGTTCAAGATCAGGACTCAGTTTAATTCACGAATATGTTCGCCAAGAATATGCACCGAACACTCAGTCCTGACAATTTAATTGCCTTTCTTCGAAAGAATAATGGAATGTTTGAGGTTATTGCCAGTTACGTAAATAGGGGTATGAAAATTATGCCGACGCATGAGAAAGCGAAGCATCACGTGTCCTGAAGTGTCTTTGCTCATTCCTGACGAAGAACCCAATGTGAAGAAGGAGAAATATTTCTGCAGTTATGATAATCACATCTTAGTGTCGACCAGGCGTGTGTTCCATTCTTGAGATATAACTGATTCAAGATATGCTAATTGATTTTGCACTTTTCATGCTAAGAAAAAAACTTAATGTTTCTATAAGTTCATCCTAAAAAAGCAAAGACTGATTAAAACCAACTGATACTTTATTGCAGGCCAGAACCGAGGCCCCAGGTTTCATTTTTCTTATTTTTTTTAATTTAAAAGTAGACAAAAAATGTTGAGTAAATCCCAACTTAACAATTCTTCTTGCAAAAAATTTCTGTTTTCGCCTTTCGCTATGGAGTATTATAAACATGTGTTCATATTTCCTACTAATTAAGCCAGCCATCATAAAAATTATTATTATTCGAAAAATCGTTTACTCTTTTTACTTTCGTTCTTACAGTGTTGTAAATCATAGAGTAAACAAAGAATCTAAAATTTTCTTTATTTTTTCAACAACCAGGGGCGTAACTAGAGTCTAAGAGCACTAGATATGCACTGGTATCTGCAATCTCCAGGTTCTCGAAATATGTTGAAAATACAGTGTAGCCAGAAAGTCCCTTCGCAGTAAGAGTGTGATATGGTAAGTTATTTGGATATGCAATCCCATGCTTATTATTGATATGGCAACGGTGCTCCTCACGTGAATTTCAATGTGATTGCAGCGTAACTGCCATGTGACTGCTTGAGGAGGAGAATAAATTCTATAAGATGGACCAGTTCATGGTCTCGCCTTTCTGTTCTTGGTGAAAAAGAATGGCAGATACCAGCCAATTCACTTTGGAAGAGAGATAAGTGACAAGTATGTGGGTCCATGAGCGGAAGCACAGTAGAGAAAAATATAACACATATGGTGGATAGTTTGGGTTCTGTAAGGAGCCATTTTTGATCGTCAGAGTTTGAGAACGTGGAAGTAGAAAGCTTTTCGCATGGAAAGTTCACTTTCGGTTTTGGATGCCTCTGCTCAGAGGGACATCAAATCGTACGTCAAGAAGAAGTGGTACCTGGACAATGAGGCTCTGCGGACAAGTGTGCTTGAAGCTTTCCAGCATGTGTAATTGCAATTGCTAAAGCGGATGAGTATGAGGACATTCAGGGGTATTAAGTTGTGCAGGGATAATGGTAGTGCATTTGCAGACGTTTTGGACAAATAACTATAAATGATATTAAAGTTACAATGAAATAATTGCACGTGGGACTTTCTGGCCACCCTGTAGAATCCCTTCCGGTTGTCTTCAACAGATTAAAGTCTACATTTTTATAGTTTCAGTAAAAATTTAGAAATCAAATTTTGTCCTTAAGCTTCCTTTTCTGTTCAGTAGAAGTCTTTTCCGTAGACAGATTTTTCTAAGTATATATTGTATCTAAAAATAGATGCTGTTTGATGTTGAATATTTTCGCAGTATATAAACTGGATTCTGTATAGGAACAACCATATTTAATTATCTGTATCACCATATACTCATGTGCAAAATTAAGAGAATTTACACATTATGTCGAATTTCTGAAAAACTAATGGGCAGGTTTAAATGAAATTATGTATGAATATACATAACAAAAAAGAGATCTAGTATTCAAAAGTCATTTTATTCAAGCATGATTACCAATAAAGCTCATAGTGTACGGATATCCAAAATCTATTTTATTATATCGAACTGAAAAACAATCTAATATGGGTATGGTTAATCCTCTCACAGCCAGACAGGTTAAGCCATACTGGACAGAAGACAGTCGAGTAGTCTTTGTGGCAGTCGATCTCACTCTTTCAGCAACGCAGTTTTCAACTTCGATATGGTTCTCGGAGGGGAATGGCAAGATGAAATTATCCTCCCAAGAGCATCCTTGGCATTCTTTATAGGGTTAAGGAGATTTAGCTGGTCAATCCATGCGGTAAATACCCTCACTTTACAGGTAATCGTCGACCAACTGAGCCATGTGTACGAGTGTTGTCGGTCATTAACAAAAACCTAGGTCAAACTGAAACCCTGAAAAGTCGAATATAGGGCTCTAAGATCTCCTCTTTGTGCCCCATAGAAGTCAGCAACCTCTGACAAACACATGCAAGCGTGTGAGATCGTCCAACATAATGCCTGCCTAAACCATTACACTTCATCCAAAATATTTGCAAAATACTCTCCTACCCTGAATATTTGCAAAATTCTTCGGCGACATAATTACTACCGTTGATTTAATATTTTTCGTAAAAATGGACATAATTTGCAAATTCTCTTAATTTTGAACAAGGGTGTATATTTATCCACCCTGAATTTCTAGTCGACGTAGTTTTTGCCTGCGTAGTGGGTTTACCCCCCCCCCTCCTCTTCAGCGTAGATTTAGTCCGTGTTATCAATCACAGCGTACAGGGAAAATGTAAGATGGATTTGTTAAACGAAGCATCCCAATGAGAAAACAAATTATGTAAGTGTTCAAAGGAAACACAACATATAATTGTTACCAACAATGTAATGAAATTTGAAATAAAGCGAACAAAACTCCAGAAAACGGAATCTCTAAAAACACTTTTAATTTTAAAGAACTAGAAAAAAGCAGAAGATAGTGCAATAGAGTTTGTAAATATAATATAAGTTATTGGGGAAAAGCATTCAATACGAAAAAATTTAAACATAGAGCAAACGGACAGTTAAGAAGCAAATATTTAATCGCATGTACTATTTGAAATATATTACTTATGCTTTTACAATTTTTTCACATAAAATGAAATTACAATAAATTATGCAATAGTCTGTAGAAATCTTCTCTAGAAAATAAAAATTTGAAGGAGACGCCTTTAGGGGGCCCATGAATTCCAACTTGCAGGCAGCCCCTAAATTACTTAAGTCGGGCTTGCATTTACAGTCTTTTGAAGATTGCCTTTATTTTTTCCAAAAGAATGTACTAGAAATACATCTACACAAAGCCTTCTTCAACCGTTGGGGGTAGGAAAACATTGTGGCGCATGATACTCAGATTTTAACCTTGGGTAAAACTGTCAAACATCTTAGCATTCATTTCTAATCTATAACTATTTTTACATTGTTTGGTATATTCACAAATGGCTGAATGTTACAAAATTAGCTAATATGGGCTAGAAACGATTATACATCGAAAAACCAAATATTCTAGCCACCATCCTAGTATGATGTTTATCCACAGTTTAACTAAAATGCTGCACATTTTTATGTATAATACGAGAATTTTTAGCAAATTTTCTTACTCTGAGGTTTAGGGGTTGACTTACATAAAACATCAAAGTGACAAATACTTCATTCACAAAAATAATATTATGGGCAAAACAACTTAAAAAATATTATCTCTGCTTTTAATCATAATATATATATTAATCGAATTTCTCAGTATCGGAATCCGACTCTTAGTTTTTTAGCAATTTTCGGAAGTCTCTGTGTACTAGAGGAAAGTCTAAGTGTATGTCGTCATCCTTCATTTGATTATTACATCATTGTCTCCTATTTTGTAGATACAGTAGAGTCTTGCCAAGTCGACTCCCGATATCTCGACATTCCCTATAACTCGACAACTTTTCAGGAACTTTTTTAAGATTAACTCTAGGCCAAACAGAGCAAATACTATGACATTCATTACATACAATTATTATTTATGCGTATGTCTTTCCCGTTCCATTTAAAGATTTGAGTGTTCCTTTTTGTAATTTTTGCCGTTTTCTCATTGGCCATTAATTCTTCGAGCTGCTTAATTTCAAGATATGTTGTAACACTTAGCAACGCTGTTTGCTTCTCCACTGGCTCACATTCCTTTCCATTGCTGCTAAATGTTAGGAGACTTGTCTGAAATTTTGTGACAGCATCTTTTTGCAAAGTAAACACACCAGTTCATTGCCGGTATCATTCCTCGGTTCATGTCCTGGCATATACGTGTTACAAATGTTTGGGAAATTTGATATTCTGTAAAGTGAAAATGTCGTTCTAAAAGAAAAGAAAAGAAACTAACTTAACATTGGAAATGAAACTAGATGCCTTAAAGAGACGGGACAAAGGAGAAAGTGTAAACAAAATTGCCATGGATTTAGGTGTTGGACGGACTACTTTGATAGGGTTGAAAAAGAAGAGGTCCGAAATTGAATCTTGGTTTGTGAAAAGAGCATGCACGGATATTTTAAAATAAAACAAAAGTATGAAAGGTGATGAACACGAAAAACTGAGGTAGGCGCTTTATTTGTGGTTCAGGCAGCAAAGGGAACAGAGAACCCCCATTTTAGGACCAATTTTACAAGAGAAAGCCCTAAAATTTTATAAGGAAATTTAAGAAGGAGAGCTTGGATTTATTGCTAGTGCTGGCTGGCTCGGCAGATGGAAAACGCGATACCACCACCTACACATACACCACCACAGAGTAGATTTTTTTAATTCATACATTATTCTCTAGGATACAATATTCGATTTCTAGAATTTGTTAGTTAAAATATTATCAAAATAATACCGGGTGCGTCAAAGGATTAAATATTAAGAGTTCTGAAAAACCCACTCCTTATTCCATAAAACTAGTTTTTTCGGAAACCTCGACATTCTTTTAGTCCTCATTATGTCGAGTTTTCGGGACTCTACTGTAATATTATTTTCAGTTTGGTTCATAACATTGTTGATCACAAGAGATAGCTTTTGCTTTAAATCTATAAGAATATACAGTCCTTTTTTGCCTGGACGTCTTTCATTATATGGAAGAAATGAAAAAGTATATTCTGCTTGTAAAAAAGAAAACGCAAATGATGGTAAAGGAGAATCTAGCAATTATTTAAAAAAAAATCACCACAACAGAGAACCAAAGTAAAATTTGCCTTTCCGTTGCTTAAGCTTCAAAATAATGCGCATGCCTTAAAGTTTTGAGAAATGTAAAAGATAAACTATTGTCGCTAAAAATGACTTTGTATTCTATAATGTACTCATCGTTATTTTTCGAATGGGAGCTAAATCTGAATTATCACACATCTTTAGCTCTTCTGATAGGTCTAAGTTATATGACTTATCATTCGAAATTTTGGAAATGTACGAGGTCAGAAATTAGAAAGGTAAAATATAACTCCCAATCCACTGTGGCTCAGTTGTGGTACGCACTAAATGAATGAAATTTTATAAGTAGAAACATTTTCCCCTGACCTCCTAATCTATACTGAATTTTTATTTCTTGTTGTTGCAAGAAAGCCACTATGGATAATCACCGTGAGACCCTGCTACGCCAACATGCGTTACTGAATTCCTTTATAAATATGGGAGTAATTCAGTAACGTCGATTTATGGTAAGCTGTTTCCAATCTGTGGGGACAACGAAAGGAATCGGAGTAATGTGATACATGGTTTCAAAAGTTTTGGAATGATGGCTGCAACATCCCAAACTATCCAATCCATAAAAACCCATCCAGTCACTGGAACACAGAAACTTGTACTTACTGAATTCCACGGCTGTTGATAAGGTAGATGATTCAAATCATTAAGAGCGTGCATGATAATGTTTTGAAAAGTTTCTTTTGGGATTATCCAGAAAACATTTACGGAGTCATCATGTGCAATGAAACCTGGCTGTTTCATTTCGATCCTGAGAACAAAAGGTAATCGGTGGAAAGGTCTTGCACTAGTGTCATGGAAACAAAAATGACTACATTGCAGTACAAAAAAGTGATTATTTTTTTGAGTGATACTTTCAAATTATCAAAAGACCAATGCTTCTACTTACACAATTTCATGTCTCTAATGCTTAATATTATCGAGCTACAGTGGATTGTGTGCTACGTTTTGACTGAGCTACGTAGATGGGCTTATACAGCAGTGTTAAATTCGGCTTACAGGTTTTGACTTAGCGTATAGGTTAATTCGGTTTACAGGTTTTGGCTTTTGATTGAATTGTTGCAGCAAAATGATCAAGGCTTATACATGACTCTTTTAGAACATAAAGTATATTTTGTCGGTCAAGAAATGAACTCTAATACTAAAAGAACCTTACGATACTTCAAAGTATTTACCGGATATCGTTAGGTAATTAGAGTAACTGCCGCAAATCGGGTCTACTGTCTCAAGGCATAACCCAAATATGCGATTGATTTCTAGGGAATTTTGGGGCTACCTTCTAGCTGTAAAGTCCAAAGAATCATCCTTGAACTATTTAGATTGTATGATATTAGCGCATTATTTTATTTGCAAAATCCTACTAAAAGGCATATAATTACCGTGGAAAGATGAGCTTGCTCCTCAGTACTTTTTAGGAAAGTGATGTCAAAACTTTTTGCCCACGAATAATTGTACGTAAGTATTCTTGCAAGACAAATCTCTTTATCGCCTTCGCTATTTGGTTTCCATTTAACGGTGGTAATATATTCTGGACACATTTTTACAAAATTAAACGACTCATGCATACCTCGTGTTTTCTGCAAAATAAAACGAGATTCAGTAGAGCAAGTGACCACTTCCAAACATTTTAGGTACACAGTTCCAGCATTTTCATAACAGAGTTGAAATGTTACACATTGTGAGCTATGTGGTGCGAAGCATTCTTTCTACTTGGGCATATCAAATGATAAGCTAGAATTCACTTTTTTTGTTCAAGCTTTCGTGTTTTCACTGCGAATGTTTATGTCTTTATATTGATCCAAATTATTAAAAAAAATACCCATCCTACAGGCAGCGAAACATCTCAAACTATTATACCTCCGCTCCTTTGCTTAATAGTAAGCAACAGGATTTTTTGCATTAAATTCTTCATTCGGCTTTCGTCACGCACTAATTCGTCAGTTGTAACTAAATGTATTAAATTTCGAGTGGTATGCATATATAACATTGTTTCAATATAATAATCTTTATTTACCATGATTCTGCAAATACTAGGCATATTTGCTTTGTTTTCTTGTTGAGGAAACATTTCCTTCTTTCTTATCGCCCATTGTAACTATATACTCTAATGACTCTTCTAACAGTTTTAGGGTTAACTTTTATAGCAAGTCGTTCTCCCAAATCCTTTGTAAGTTTTATAGCAGCAATTAACAAGCAAGACTTAAAATAGAGAAAAAATAATATATTTGAAAAAAATTGAAGCTTCAATACTTAGTACAACATCTATGCAAATAAATTTCAAAAATACAAGTGCCCGAAAACAAAACGTGAGTTACTATAATTTTAGATTTGATCAAGATTAATTTTGAGCAACTGAGAAACTTTCTTGCTGTCTTTTCTAGTTTTAAATTACCCCCCAAAAGAAATCAAAAGCAGTTTTAAAATTTCCAATAAAATTTCAAGATCACAGAAATTTTAATTCAGCAGATAATGAAATTTTTCTCGAAAATTTAGTGCAATAATTAGTTTAAAATTAGATTATTAGATTTTTAATGTTTATAATCAGTATATTATGTATTCATAAACATTTTAGTATCAAATTATTAAGGGAAATTATATTACTTACTGTTAAGTGAATTTTCAAATGTTCTTTGAAAAAAGTGAATAAAGATTATAATGATAAGTATAATCTTTATTCTTGTCATTCTTTATTGCTTTTCAACTCCACATACCACACAGAAGAAATTTTTTCGACATAGTATATCTTACAAATTAAAATTTAAAAACACATAAAATGCTACTCGTAATCAAGTAAATCCCTATTTTAGAAATCAAAATATAATTTCGAGAATTCACAATCAAAACAATATATATTTTTAACGTCTATTTATGTGTAAAAGTTCTAAATAATAAATATATCTTTATGTAACTTTGAACGCTGTAAATAAATAACATTTTACAAAATTCTTTCAGACCCTTCTTTGCTTTTTAAAAATTTCATTTTCATTATATAAGAAGGAAAAAATTTAGGGGGAAGGGGTTCCACTTTTTTTAAAAATTCAAATCGACAGTATTTTAGTAGCAAATTAAACTCAGATTTTTCTGTCTTAAAGAAATTCAAATTTAATAAAAACACTCTCCAGATATATAAGTGAATTGACGAATTCTAATGTTTTTGAACTTACATTTTACTGACTTATCATATGCCAAATGTACTATGTAATCAAAATCCTAATTGCCGTTCTGTGACTTCTGCAAACTAAATTTTACCACTGCAAGAAGATTTAGTTTCATGAATGGCAAAAAGACAAACAACTATTTTGCTTTCTAATTAAGTATGCTGAAAATTATGATTTTTATGTGATTAAAAATATTTAAATATGTTACTATATGCGAATAATTCAATAATCTTCGTAGACAATCCTTTTTGAGCAAAATTCCTTCAAGAGTTTTCAGCTTTTCTTAACTTTTCCTTCCAAGTTTGGGAAATTTTCAATGACTGCCATTTAACAAGGTAAATAAAATGAATTTCATTGACTAGGTAACAGAAAAATTATATATAAATAAAAATAAAATTCGAAGCAAATTTCAAAGATGAAAAATATTTTGCTAATAATAAAACTTTCATTCTGAGTAATCGTACGAAAGCAACAAAGCCACACAATCATCTGAGAATAAAGAGTGAAAAATGAGGCCTTGCTGCTAATTAAGGAATCATGTGATCAGCACGTGACTTGCGAGTGTTACATTTACGCCTTATTTGCGCAAACATGATTTGGCGTATCTTTCATTCACCATTCAGTGTAAAAAACGTCATTGATGTTTCGCATTGATATAGAAACAGCTGAACTCTGTCTGGTCTGCGTAGGAAAGGCTTTCAATATTGTTTCGTATCTCCTCCTCCCCCCCTACTTCGGACACGTAATAAATATCCACAACAGCGAATGTAACAGTTACTCATCGCAACCGTGGGGACGCTAGGTCTGCCGCTGGTGATCAATCTGCTAAGTTAACGTGTAGTGTGCGCAAGAGTCTTTGTGCGAGAGAGGTGCATCCTCGCTCAGTTTGTGTACGCGTAAGGCTACGTTGTATGGGTTTGTATTTAATTTTAACTCTTACATTTTGTATTAATATGTGTTTGTACGACGTATAACTACAAATTATACTGATATGAGTATATCTGATATATAATAGATTGTTAAGTGACTGGAACACAGTTGAATAATGCAGTATTAGTCTTACTACGGCGAAAGTTGCCACATTTATATCAACGTTTTCGAATTAATTATTACTTTAATGTTTTATGTTGTAAAAATAGATTTATTTTTATCTTGATAAAGTATTTTATATGTATTGTAAAAAGTTTTTTCTGGTATTTACCAATGATAACTGTTTCTAGGGGCGAGACATATTAGAGTAGAGAAAATAATAACTAATTTGCGTATATGAGTGACCCTTAGCGTCTCAAATTTTAGGAGTACATATGGAAACATTTTCAGAATGGCTTAATACGGCGTAAAGATGTGACTTACGAGTGTCAGTTTTGGAATAAAGGCGAAGCATCGATTGTGAAACAGCAAGCAGTCGGTCATTAGAGTAGTTATGCGCTAAATTTTTTTTTTCATGTAAAGATAGAATAATATTAAGTAAAATATTTTGAAATTACATTTCAAATGTTCATTTTGTTTCATAAGTACAACATGTTTTGATAAGTAAGCAGTTTGAGATAGAACGTGAAATTGCGGTTATTTGTGTATGAAGAATGGTCTTTGGCTGCTATGTGGTGTGAAATATTTGAATATTGTAAATGTACAGTGGGTCTGAGATTTTAGAACAAACTGCAAAAGTCCGTGAACAGTTTTTCAAAATATATCTTTCCATAACGATTTTATTCCAAGCAAACTGAGAGCTAACTTGAGACAAAACTGATTAGAAAAAACTGTATAATTATTTCGTAATCGAATTATTGTAAATATTTCAGTAATGCAGGTATTGGTTTCTTCATCTTTTAAATATTTTGCAAAATTTTGATTATAGTTGTTATCTGTAAACATTTGAAAAACCTGGATTTTATTCTAATCTGTAAACATTTGAAAAACCTGGATTTTATTCTAATCTGTAAACATTTGAAAAACTTGCATTTTACTGTATAGCATACGTTGATTTTTTATACATATGGATGTTTCTATGTAATTAAATATATGGAGGAAGAAAGAGTATGCAGTTTAGGTAGAATTCTTTCATAGTTCAGTTAAAGAATACAAACATTATCTAAATAAGAATAGATATGTGATTAGTTTGAATTTTCAGATTTCTTTAGAGAAGTTGATCAATTTATCTAGCATACTTGTATATTACTTTATACAGTGCATAATAATTAACACAATTGCATTTATTTATTTATTTTGAGCTACAGGTAATTTAAAGTTTTAAGTTATATGAATATATGGCAGCTAATATCAACTTGAAAATTATTTTAATAGAAAAAGTGTCCTTGCACTTTTGCATATATCTGACAAGTAAATACATTAACATATTTTTACCATTAATTTTATACTTTCTAATATCCATACTTTTATTAAGATTAATTTTTAACTTAAAAAATAATTTTCTTAAAGATGAGATATTATTTTGCTAGGGTATTGCTATGTAAGTTGGATTATTTGCTTTACTTTGAATTAATCACAGGATAAAATAAAATTTCAGTTTCTTCATGTAAAATCATTGCAGAAAGTTGCTAATGTTTTTATGGAGATAGCTTGTATGAAAAGGGAATTTGCAAACATTTTTAAAATTGTGCTACTTCTTTATGAATAAGTTAATTGAGCCAGTTATTTTAAGCTCTGATAATTCATAATCCTGCTCTTCCAATCCCCCTCTTCTCCTTTTTGCCATTTTAATGGATAACGCTCCTGAAAGTTAGAGTATTTAAAATTTGCAGGTAATAGTTCCTTGAAATATATTTTCTGTAAAACAAATAGGCAAATAGAATATTAAACATTTTTACACATACCACTGCAAAGATAAAGGAAAAAAGATGGTCCAATAACACTGATGAAAATAACAATTTTGAAGCATTAATTTTTTATTGCATGAATTATGTTGTTGCTGAATATTATGAATGTATTTTAAAATGAAAATTTATATTTTAGATACATTGGATGAAAGTTCTAATGGGTCGTTTGTGCAGCATTTGAAAAGTTGTACATTCAGTATAGCAGAGAAGTTTGCCGCAGAATGGCCATCTTGACTCGAGGATCAAGAGAAATATGCCACCCTCTACAGGTACTTAAAATTTCTTTTTCTACAGCCCTATATATGTTGTTGCATATAATTTAAGGATAAAAAAAGAATATGAAATGTATGATCATATTTTCCCCTTGGTTTAAAATTTTTCACATTTTTGTTACCAGTTACTTTACTGGAAGGACATCTGAGTGATCCTTAAACTGTCCTTTAAATTTTAAAATGCAATTTTTATAAATTACAGACTTCTCATTTTTTAGCTTTCAGAATCTTGGCGTGAAACTTTCATAGTGAAATGATAGTGTGTAGAGATGTATGCTACATGTGTAGAGTTTTCATACATGAAAGCATTTATCACATCTTAAATATTATTAAAATAATTAAATGCATTATTTATATTAATGAGATATATATTTAAAACCTTATACCATGAGTGCAGTAATTTTTTAATGATAAAGTATGATACTGAAGAAAAATCATTTAATGTTTACTGCTGCCCATAAATAAAGTATGTAATATTGAGATTCTTTCATTAGATGCAGAAATGTGAATATTGAATTATAGTTTTTAAAAATTGAGAATATCAGATGAAGTTTTTCATTATTTCTGAATAGCAATTTAACAGTTACATCTGTAAAGATGTGATTGTTAAATTTGCTGCTTTTTATAATATATTTTATCTACATTTATGAAATTTGAATGAGAAACTTTAAAGAAGTAAATATGTGTAAAAAAAAAAGCAATTAGAAATTAGAAAACTAAAATTGATGTCTGAATTTGACATTTTACAGTATTTAAGTGTATAAGTAATTGGTAATCAGTTTTTGCATATCTGTTTATATTTTGAACTCCCTCCCCATTCGCTGAAGAACAGGATTTCGTGAACAGAATTGAAGCAAGTTTTTATATATGTAAATCATTTACATGCAAAAATAACATTTGAACATTCCAGAGGCCCATTTTAATGAAATTTTTATTTGTGCAGCTTTGAAGCTAATATATCACATTGCTCAGTGGTATCTAATATTTTAGGAAACGAAGCTTTCTATATAAAAATATGTTGCAATGCAGATAAAAAAAGTTTTAAGAATTATAAGCTAATTATTCAAAGTGAATTTCAACTGAATAACCTGTGAAGTCTCTTCCGAGGAAAATACTGTTCTGTTGGTCCTTGTAACATGTTTTTAGAAAGTGTCAGTGTCTGTAGTTTGTCCTGTAAAAATGCTTAAATTCAGAAGTATATTTTCTAGTATGTAAATTGGTGTTTTAAGATTAAAAAAGCATTCTCCAAAGCTTTGACATGTACACCAGATGTAAAAAGTAATACCTCTGTTAGAATTTATTAACCTATTTAATAATTATTTATATTTCCAAACACGTATTATAAATTCAGTTAAAAATCTTAATTTCTTAAAATGGGAGTTGGGGAGTGTTGATTGTGCGAATTTCATATAGACAAAAAATGACAACTTTTTATACTACCAGAACATGTAAAAAAAATTAATAGACAAAAAAAAAAAAAATTGCTTTCTTTTGCTATCTTAGTAGTAAAATAGATAATATAGTAGTAAAATTAGATAAGAGACTTGAATGCTACAAAATATTAATTTCCATTTTTGTTTTTATCATTACTTCTGTTTTATTGTATAGATCCCATTCAGTACCTGAGTTATCAAAGCTTTGATGAACAGCTTTTCTTTTAGCTTTTATAAGTAATCATTTTCTTCATACAAATAATTTAGAATGCTGTATGTTTTCATGCACATCATGATAATCTGGGCTTTCTCCAAACTTGAATCATCAATAAGTATGAATAAATGGTGTGGAATATTTAAAGTTTATAGTGGGACTTACACTTCAAAGCAGCTGAAGGCTACTTAGTTTGAAGATTGTACATATTATATATATAAGTGCATATATAATGAAGGATTAAAAAGACATGAAAATTTCATTCTAGAGCACCAGAATATTGCTCTTTCAGAGGGTTGACTTATTCTGGATATGTCTAAAATTACTAATTCTTTAATCAGTTAAAGTTCCGGGATCAACTTGTATATCGGGAAATAATTCTGAAAATTGATAATTGCAAATGGCCCACCAGCAGCTAAGTAGTAAAGTCATGGAATGCTGGTAGTTCGGTCCAGAGTTCAAATCTCGATGAACACTTGACTTCATGGGCATTCTCATGGCTTTCGCCATGTGTAACGTGTATACAATCCAATTTCCCTTAAAGTCCTGCATGAAGTCATCCTTCCCCTTAGGCAGATAGCTCTCGAATGCTTGCCATAATCAAATAAACCAAACCAATGGAAATGGGAAAACAGATTTAAAGTTAGATTTCCCTTCCTGCCTCCCAGGCGTAATGACTATAAATAAATAAGTAGAAAGCATTATATACGCTTTTAATTGTGAGCAGGTGATGATGATATTTCATGATCAAAATTGTGTGTATTGTTTAATTTTTATTGTTCTTTTAAACTTTATTTATTATTTATAGGCAATCCAGCCTGGGTCCAGGAACCAACCTGATCCTACCTGACATTTTGAACATCAGAAATGAAGAACAGGTTAGTAAACTGATTTTTGTTTATCATTTTCGTGTGTTTAATATCTATCGAATGAGATAAAAAAGTAGTTTAAAAATTATGCTTTATTTTAATAGTAAAAATTGATAAGAAATTCTTTATTATTTGTGTTTTAACTTGGGAAGAGGAAGGAAAAATCTAAACCATGATTAGTTGTTTAATAATAAATATCCCTGTTTATAAAATATTCTTATTCTTTCACAAAGAAAAGTTTTCTAATAATTTATTTTTTCTTTTGTATATCTTTTGTAAAAAATAATATGAAGAATTATTTAAGCATTACAAAATTATATTGTAAGAAAATCATTAACTAATTTCTATTAACACTGTGTAACAAAATTATTTTCCATTAAAGAAAAAGTTTGATATAACTTAGTGTTACTAAAACTGAAGAGGTTAGTTTTAACATATTCTTTCAGTACAAAGCAAAGAAAAAATATTTTTTGAAGTTCATATCTATAATCCTTGGATTAAGAAAGGAACATAAAATAAGCAAAATTGGGTAACATTGGCGTTATCAATGATATCACTGCATAAATAAAAGTCAATAGTATTCTTTGAATGAGTAATTCTTTAATGCTTTAAATTTTATTTTTGGGAGAAATAGATAATATTTTAAATAGTATTGTCTTTCAGTATTTAATATTTTAAATGATATCATTAGAGTTAAAAAAGAATGCTATTTAATTTTAAAGTTGTAGTGCCTATAATTTTCACTAATGATAATTCATATAATGATTAAAATCCTATATATTGAATGCGATTGGCGTTCATGTGTACATTATATTTTTTCCTTTGTAAAAATGGTTGTAGGCATAATTGTGAAAATATTTTATAATCTTGCCAATTTAGGAGAATATTGTCATGTTTTGCCGAGAGTACATACTCTTATTTACTTCAGGTCTCACTTTTTTATGACCATTCATTTCATATCTGGATCAGTGTGATTGGCGAAAGCTAATAGCTAGTGTAAAATATTGCATGAAGTTGCATACTAAGTTCTTAAGTCATTTGTTTACATTTTTTTAAAAATCTTTTATAGGTGAAAACAGAATTTTTTACTGACAAGGAGAAGCTATGTGACAATGAACAACTTCTGCCGGAACCAGAGTGGGGAAATGAACCAGAACCCCTGAAATTCTCCTCGCTTGTAACGTTCCAGTTCTTCCTGCAGGAACTACGGCTTATTCTTGGTGCAGAGTTGGAAAGTCATCCATATAACACCGTTGGCAGTTTCCTTGCATTTTATGAAGCTTTCTTGAAACAAGAACGCGGTTTAGAAGATTTCTATCGTAGTTATCAGCCTGAGATACTACCAGAAAGTTTGTCTTGTGTTGGGTTAGGTTGTTCTTTGGTTGATACCATGAAATCCACTCTTAGTAATTGTTATCCTGAATTAAAATCTGCTTTATTTCTTGCTTCATGTGAGGAGATGGTTTGCGATATCGATACTTACATTAGTTGTTCTCCGCCTATAATGAGTTCAAGTGTCAAAGAGCATGTTTTAGTGGTTCTCAAAATTATTGTTGAAGAAAGGGAGGGCTTTATTGTTTTGGATCCAGGTTATCACGTTAACATTCCCGTAATTATTATGTGTGATGGAATGTATCCTAATACTGGTTGGTTCCTATTAAGTGAAACTGCGAAATCAAAAAAAGAATATTGTTATTCTTTAGAGGGAAGTTATATTCAGTGGCATGTTAAGGAAACTAGAAATGGTAAAGTTAACAGTTGGACTAACTTGATTTATGTTGGGGGTAAGTTTTTGAGTTATATTAGTGTTTCAGAAAAAAGAAATTTGGTTTTCAATTTTCGCACCATAGTTACACGAGACAAAAAACAACCCGTGGCTGGTTTATATTGCAACTTGGAAGGGGATGAAAAGTTTACCTTTTTTTTTAATGATGATACTTTTAGAAGACAAGAAGTCAAAATTCCATTTGAGTATTTTCAAGGTAAAAGAGAAAATAATCAGTTTGAATGCGCAATATCATCCTGTGCTCGTCAGATTGGTTACAATGAAAGCTTAATATCTGATATGATAAATGGTATTATTGACGCTTATTTCAACCCTGATTTTATGCCTTTTGTTCGAATTTTAAATCGTGAAATTGATGAATAAATTTGAATTTATGTATTTTTCTTTACATTTTTACAATAAAATATTCATAAAATTTATTTTTTATATTGCTTGATTTTCAATATTCTTTACCTGAAGTAACTCTTATATTTCTAACTTTGATTCTAATATATTTATACAATACACAAGTTTATTTTTCAAATTATTTTAATGTACAGGAACCTGCAAGAAAATTATGCCTAAATTTACCATAATGTGGTACTAAAGCAATGCTGGAAAGTAAAATTAAAAATTGGTTATGCAAAATTAACTGTTAATTGGACATTTTCCAGCAAATAAAACAATGTTGTATAATGTAATTGTTAAAAAAATGAAAACAATGACTGGGTTGTAAAAAGTGATGCTATCTCTGAGCAAAACTTAAATGGATTTTATGAAAACTTAAATGGCTATCTCTGAGCAAAACTTAAATGGATGAATTCAATTTAACTTTCGTTTACATTATATTAAAGATGATTGATACAAAATTTAAACATTTTGTCCACCTTTCCATACCATTCATAAAATTCGATTGTTTTTTGGGTAGTGGGTGTTTTCACAGCAGCTTTGAGCATTTCTTTGTTTTTTGGGTAGTGGGTGTTTTCACAGCAGCTTTGAGCATTTCTTTCAGTATTGGCACATACCCACTGTTCTCTGGTTATTGTCATGTGTCATTTAAATGAGTTATCCTGATTTTTATTCATTAACAACTTTCTTTGCTTTTAGTATAATTTTAGGCAAGTCTGCTTCAATGGAACAGTTGTTCACATTGACAAATATTGTAAATTGTTATCATATATGCAGGAATTTTATTTAGTATGCAGCCTTTTAGTGGCAGAAACTGCTGATTGCTATTTCATTTCTAATAATCATGACTAATGACTGCTGTTGCTCAAATGTGGTTAAACTTACTTTAGTAATGTATTGTCAACTTGCCAAACTTATTTATCAATCAAAATATTTTTCTTCTCATGGCTAATTCTTCATTTTCCATGGATAAATTAGCCATCGGAAGTTTTTACGTTTATTTTAAAGAACTTCCATATTTAAAGCCTGAAATTATGTGTAACAATTTGAATGATGAGTAAGCTAAAATATTTTTTTAAAAAAAGTGCCTTTTTTGAGCTGACTGCAAAATCAAAAAATAATAATAATAATAATAATAATAATTTTTATCATCTAAATTGCTTTATTTCTTTGGATTGTAACCAAATACAGTAATTTGGACTTTGCTGGGAATTTAAATTATTCAAGTGCAATAATTGGATTTATGCCAGCGTAATACATAACTGAAACTCGCATGGTTTTACCAGGGACTCAGTTTTTCATTACACCCTGTCTTCCACTAGATCACCTAATCTACTGGTGTTTCATTTTTATCCATTGTTAATGAAAGTGTTTTTCAGAAATAAAGGAAATTGAACTGTACAAATTTTATTTCCTAGTGATTTTCAATTATTTTTCTCATTAATTATTATTTAATGTAGACATTTATAGAACTTGGTCAATTTATATAATGCTTAAACAAGTAATATTTGTATTTAATTTTGCTTTACACCAATATATGGTGTACATTACTATGCTTATCTGCATGATAGCATGAGTGTTGATTACTAATTTTATTTTCATTCTGTTTAAAAGCAGTTTGAAAAGTTAGTTTACCTTCCCTGCTCAGATTTCCTTAGTTTTAAAAAAACTTACAAAATCGAGTTAACCAGTGAACATGAAATTTACTTTCTAATTAAATATTAGTAAATTAATGTTATAAGTTATATCATATTTACTTCCATATTCCTCCCTTTTTCCACCAATTTTTTGAGGTAAAATTATGTGAATAATTTAATTTCTAAAGGAAAAGGGTTCATGATAAGCTATTGTTAACTATCACAGTATTTTATTTATAAGAAATTCCCATTCCAATAAGAATACGTCATAGTATTAATATTTCCAATAGAAGGGGAAAATGAATATTTAAAAATCTTTTGAAACATTGTGCTAGGAAAAACATGATTAAATATGGTAAATTCTTGAATAAACTGAACCATGCATTATAAAGCGAATTTAAATTGTTTAAGAGTTCTTTTAAAGTGCTGCAGCTGCATAGCTTAAAAAATTTCTCGGAAACTCCCTTTTTGTATTTCAAGTTTGGCTGGTACCTATAAATAAATTATATATCTCCTAACATAGCAAAGCAAAGTACATTCAGATTTCTTATTAAGAATGTGAATTACATTTATTTCATAATCTTGAACACTTTTTTAAGGTGATAGCTGTCCAGACACACAAAATGTTTTAAATATATAATCTGCTTATGGCAGTAATCCCAAAAGGAGGTATTGTTAGGTACATTTGATAAAATTTTAAGCCAAAGTTTTTTGAGAAAAGAATGCATAATTTATTCTGGATTATTTATTGCAAATATGGTAAAACCTTACTATAAAGTCATCTGTAGTGATGTTATAAGCTTGGCAACAAATATTAGTTTTTCTAGCCTATGGTAAATGCATTGTAGGGATAATCACAATACATAGAATAGTACATGCATACTACTTGTATTCTATGTAATGTAATATACATTCGTATGTTAATTACATAGAACAGATAAAACAATAAATATACCAAAATTTGTAGAGAAATTAATAGTAAATTTTGAATGAAACACAAATTGTCACAATGCAGTAGTCTTGTATAGGTAATTATATAATTAGCAAAGCTGCACAGAATAGGATAATATAAATGAAATGCAAGTAATTTTTAAAATTTATGCAAGTATGGAAAGAGTTATTAGAGGATGTATGCACATCCTATTACAAAACAGTGAATTGTCGAATAATATAGGTCTTCAAGGACAGTATTTAGGTTTTAAAAAACTTCTGCTTTAAAATAGAATTAGTCTTGTTTACTAAATTATTTTGTATAGACTTTTCCAAGATCAAAATTTAATAGAGGCAATAAAGTTGACAAGAGGATTCTAGTACTTTTTATGTTTTGTACAATTTCTGCAACATTAAACTTATTATAACCACAGTTTGAATCAATAATAAATTGCTTTTTCACATCTGAACAACTAGCATGAAGTCTTAAATATATTTATTACTTATGATTACTTAAACAGTTCAAGATAATTTTATGTTGTTTTGTCAGGAAGTTAACTGTTTCATACCTTTGTTGATGAAAATTGCTTTCAAAGGCTTTGAATGATATAGATAATGCAAGGTGTAACTTACTGATTCACCTATTTGGTGATATATTTGAATAAAACTGGATTTGGCAAGGTAGTGGAGTATATGTTTTTGGATAAAAGAGACTTGGTAGCTCTTTTGTAAAGACATTAAGTATTTTTGAAGCAGGAGACGTGAAAAATGTGCAGTGCCCTCGCCGGGACTCGAACCTGGATCTTTCGAGTACGCGCTGAGTGTGTTACCATTACACCTCGAAGGCATGCTGAAGGAAGGAAGAAAATGTCTTGTGCTTTCATATGTGTTTGCTGGGCGTGTTATAAGATACATTAGCTGAACTAGTTTTATAAAATAAAACTGCATAGAATAATTAGTTTTCTGTGGACTAACGGCTGCAAGTCTAGATTTCGTTGCGAAATTTCTGCAATATACACCAAGTATGCAGTATGCCATCTAGTAATCGTAAAGTAGTGCAAACAATTATATGAATTTGAGTGACACATTTCAAGAAAACCGACCATCAATGCAAATCATATTACCGAAACTAAGAAGATTATTTTAGGTTATTTATGCATAAAAATCGAAGACTGCGAATATACTAGGCATTATCTGTTAAAATCTGTATTTCTTCATATATGACTATCTGGAAATTTTTGTAAACTGTCTGCGAGGTCACTGTGTTTGATGAATGAACAATACAGACCTTTCCTGTAGAAAGGTTCACTGCTTCTTTGCGTTGAATGATCACAGAGGACATGTCTTGATTTCACCACTTCATTCCAACGATGAAATATGCACCAGTGGAATGGTTGCACATTAATTAATTTGGAGAAAAAAAAACTGAAGTCTAGTTTTCCCTAGATAAAATTATTGTGACTGTTTTTTTTTTTTTTTTTTTTTTTGTGAAGACGTTGTTTGCATCAAAGACTCTTTGCCAGATTTTGTTTGCCATCTTTGTTGCAAAAGGCAACTAAAAACCAGCGCTCAGGGAAATTAAAATAATGAAACCATTCTCTTCCATGATAACACAACCCAAACAGTTTGGAAAACCAGAGAATTGTAGGAAATTTTCAAGTAGCTCACTTCTGAGTTATCACAGTCAGATTATCATTTGTGTGGAAAAGTTAACAGGACTTTCAAGGACAATGATTTCGAATAGACCTTTATGTGAAAATTGCGGTTTTAAATTGTTTATAACATAAGGAGGAAATTCTTTTATATGGGTATAAGTATATTAAATCTTGCGTTTTAATAAATGTTTGAATTCATTAAGCGATTATGCAGAGGGAAATGATTAAAGATTATATTTTTAACATTTATTTATAGCATTACTTTCTCTTTTTATATAGCAATAAATAGTAATATATTACTGTATAATAATTGTCGTTATTAGACATTCCAAAATATAGTGCTTAGAGTCTGCATTATTTAAGTTAGATTTCCAAATTCGTCTCAGAAATTTTTCGTGGAAATTGTTCGTGAATATTTATCGCTTGATTTACGAGATGATTTGCTCATAGTCTTTAACTAACTAGCAGCATATCTGTTCTTCGCATGGAGAGAAAAACAGAAAGCTATTTGTCATGTGAAACGTAAAAAGTTATCAAAGTACTGAGGAAAAAATATGCCACTGGAAATTTATGAAGTATATGCGTAAAAAATTCTTTTAAACTTGCACTAATAAATGCATTAAACAGTAAAAATATGTATTCTTAAAACTCATAATATCTTTGGTCGAATGGGGCTAAAATCAAAATCGGGGTAGTACTAACAATGACAAATTTAAATCAAGATCTTCCAAGAGAAATGTAAGGGAATTAAACGTAACATCATTTCTATGCTATTACTTTTATTTTATTGAAATTCTGTTAGTGTCATGATACAATTCTCATATATGGCTGCCTGATTTATAGTAAGTATAGATGAAAATTCAATTTTATAATTTAATGCATTTAACTAATTTAATTTTCTAAAATTTTTTTAATCTCTTATTTCATAGATGCGAAAAAAAATAACTAAGCAAGTTAATGCTTCTGAATCCAGGAAAATTATGGCTTCAAATTAGTAAAGAAGCACTTTTCAGTAAAAATTTTTGATTTATGATGCAAGATTACATTCAGTTCAGTTAAATTTCTGTTTGATTTAGAAATATGATTTCGTTATTACATAAGATCTCGGAAATACTAAAAATGAAAGATTCCTTGACATAATATTAACAAACTGCAACACAATATTAATACGGTGGTTAGTGACGTAGTTTTCCGTACTTGAAGGACTCGGGTTCGAATCCTGGAGAAGGCATGGTTATTTGTAGGCGTAAAATGTTCGTTTGGCAAGGGAGCGCTCGAAATACATGGCGAGCCGAAATGCTCTCAAGAGGTGTTCCTAGTTGGAGAACAGCTTTATATTTTAGTACCCCCTTCCGAGAATCAGTTGGGGGGAGGGGGAGAGCTTAGCAGTTAGCAAGCCACAACGACACCTAATTACAGTCGTAGATGGATGTGCAAGTACCAGCCTTGTACTGTGCCAAGTCCGCAGAATTTAACTCAACTCATCAAAGTACGCAGAGTGCGGGTAAAATAATTATTTACCGTCTAACGATACGGTAATTAATTACTTTGCATGCTTGTGTTCGTAAACATTGCACTTAGAGAGTAGTGTTGCTTTATTTTCAGTTGTTATCATTTATTAATTTTCATTTGTTTCTGTTCAGTGATCTTCAAGTGTTAATAATTTGCAATTTACGTGCTTTACAAGCTTATACTTTTCATGTTTCAGCAGATTAGTTAGTTTTATCCTGTTGACATTATTATTTCCAGACGGCCAAAATTCCCTGCAGACAGTTATTAATTTAAGTTAAAATAACACGGCGAACAAATATTAATTTAGAAGCCAAATATCAAAAATCAGCGTTATATTTGCAAATAGTTATTCTTCCTATTCACAGATGGCGCAATGAGTTTGACATGTGTATCTCCGAACTGCTAAACGGGCTTTTACATGTGCGCTTTTAAGGGGGAAGTCATGTAAACAAATGAAAAGGTTTATTAAATTTTAGTAAAGAACATCCTAATTTTGATAATAAATGCTGTATTTTTTTAAGCAGTGTGTGGCATAAAAATTTTTAACAGGGACTGCTCGAATCGTTTTTTTTTTTTTTTCTCCGCGGTGCCGCAACAGGTAGTTCTAATTATTTGACAAGAAAAATCCAAAAATTTTTCGTTAGGATATAATTTTGCGCACATCTTCCTCAAAGAACTAAAAGTAATCCCCTGGTCGTGCATGACTTCCTACTGCAGAATTCTTGTAGACTAAGGATGTCAAATCCGCGGGCCACATGCGGCCCACAACAAATATTTTTGCGGCCCGGCCAATATATCGGCAAATAATAATATATAATACTAAAATAACATATCGACGAAGAAAAAAAATGAAATGTTTACTGCTAAGTAATTAACGATAATTTATTCAGTGTTGTTAGATTACTCACAGCGAGCTGACACACACACTACTTAAATTACAAATGCGTGTGAGTAGCTTGCGTTCAGCTACCTTCGGCTTTTGGGGGACACGAGCACTCAGAACTTGTACGCATCCCCCGATAGCCGAATGTGGCCGAACTCATGGTCTCAGTTTTCCAATCATAGTTTTGTACGATATATTGGTGCATGCACCAAGTGTATATATGCACAATATATGCATGTGCATGCAATGCATGTGCACCAATATATGCATGTGCACCAATATATGCATGTGCAATGTTAATTAATAATAAAGCAAAGTGCATGCACTTTGCTTTATTATTAATTATTACTTAATTCATATTGTTACGGATTTCATAGTTATTTATTTAGTTAGTTTTTTTTATTTAAAACTATAATTAGATTTGCTTCATGTTGCCTTAGCAACGCAGACGATTTTTGAAAAGACAGCTGCGCTGGAAGGTTAAAAGTAGAACAGCGCATGTATTTAATACCTAATAAATAAATATCTCGTAATTGCTGTTGCCATCCACAAAAATCCAGATATTTATAGATGTTTTCAGTATATCCGAGAAATTAATTATAAAGCTTTTAAAAGCCGAGAACAAACAACTCATCTCAGTAGTAGCTGTAGTTCTAGCGAACTGTTTGTTTACTTAATGCTGTGATTGATTTGTAGCGATTTCGCTGTGAGATAGAATTAGTTTCTCTGTTTCGAATTGATTTTTGCTAAACGTTTGACATTTTGTGATATTGTTAGAATATTTTTGAAGAAATATTTCAGCATTTTGATTTATCTCTTGTGGAAAGAATAAATGTTTGTTAACTTTTTAACGTTAACCGTGTTTATTCCAGCCCTTTGTATTCAGTATGTCTATATCAAAACCAAGTGGTAGTAAAATTAAACGAAAAATCGCTGTCGAACATAGAATATTCCAAGTAAAATGGGAATTAGAATATTTTTGCTGTGAAATAAAAGATAAAATAATCTGCATGATATGTAATAATACTATTAATGTACCAAAGTTATATAATATTAAACGTCATTACGAACAACACAAATCGAAATATAACAATTACGAAGGATTAATGAGAGAAGAAAAGTTGAAAGAGCTCAAGTTAGGAGTGAAAAAGCAACAGTCCATGTTTAGTAAAGTATTGCAAGAAAGTGAAGCGGCGGTACATGCAAGCTACGTCTTGTCCGAGTTGATAGCTAAACATTCGAAGCCTTTTACTGACGGTGATTTCATCAAGGAATGCCTAATGAAAGCTGGAGAAATTGTTTGTCCTGGAAATGTGAAGGCTTTTCAATCAATTTCATTGTCTCGAAATACAGTTGCGGAAAGAGTTACTGATTTAGCCGCGAATTTAAGTGATCAGATCAAAGCAAAATCATCTAGTTTCGAAAGTTTCTCCATTGCCTGTGACGAGAGCACGGACATTAGTGGCAAAGCTCAATTAGCAGTGTTTCTTCGTTCTTGTGACAAGAATTTTAACATTTTTGAGGAATTACTGGAACTAATACCGATGCCTGGTACTACCACAGGAGAAGATATATTTACTTGTGTTTTTGGACTTCTGCAGAAATACAATCTACCTTTGGCAAAATTAAATTCTGTAGCTACAGATGGCGCTCCATCAATGACCGGGAAAAACAAGGGCTTCGTAGCATTACTAAGAAAAAAACTTAGTGAAATTCACGGTTCAAACATTCATCATATGCATTGTATTATACATCAAGAAGTTCTATGCACGAAAGTAATAAATATGGAGAATGTTTTGTCATATATAAAAAAAGTTATAAATTTTATAAGATCTCGAGGTTTAAATCAGCGTCAATTCACTGCTTTCTTAAGTGAGTTAGATAGTGAATATTCGGGTTTGTCCTACTATACCGAGGTACGTTGGTTATCTTGCTCCAAGATTCTCAAACAATTCTGGGATTTGAAAGAAGAAATATGTCAGTTTTTAAAAACGAAAAATCAAGACGTAAGTTTGTTTTACGATCCAATATGGATACAAGATTTATCTTTCTTGGTTGATATAACCAAACACTTAACCGATTTAAATTTATCGTTACAAGGAAAAGATCATATCATTACGAACATGTTTGACATAATTAAAGCATTCAAATGTCAACTAGTTCTTTGGGAAAAACAACTTAAAAATGAAGATTTGACGCACTTCCCGACTTGCAGCATGAACAAATCAAGTTTAGATGATACTTGTTCGTATCAAAAATACGCAGAAAAAATTTCAAATTTAACAACTGAATTTGAAACGAGGTTTAATGATTTTAGTTCCCTCGAAGACAAATTTTTTTTGTTTTCTTCGATTTTCTCAATAAGTATTGACTCAGTACCCAGCCATATGCAAATGGCTGGGTACTGAGTCAAATTTCAAATTTGAGTTGCATCGAGATTCAATGCAACTCAAATTTGAAAGCAAAATTAATTGAAGTGGGCGTGCCTGAATTTTACAAGTATTTACCAGCCAGCTTTGAAAATACTTGAATATTCGCATATGAAATTATTTCCATGTTTGGTAACACTTATCGGTGCGAGCAGTTATTTTCAGTCATGAAAGGTAATAAGTCTCCTATTAGAAACCGTATTAATGATGCTCACCTTGGGTCAGCGTTGAAAGTTATCACTGCAAACAAAATTTCTCCCGAAATAGGAAAGATACTAGCAGAGAAGAGATGTCAAGTATCAGGACGTAAATATTAAACTTTTCTTGTTCTTTTCTATATAAATATATATATATATGTTTATTATTGTATTATTCGAAATAAATCTACGTTTCTAC
>KK119111.1:8317-50787 GCA_000611955.2 Stegodyphus mimosarum
TTCGTTACAACCAGATAATTTCGAAAATTTGTTTGCAGTGCTTTATATTTTGAGATATTGAACGTTGAAATATTGCATGCTATTAAAATGAAAGACCACTTTGAAAGGGAAGGATTTAAATGTATTACACAAAGATACATTTAACCGTAATAATATGAAATTAAATAAAACAAGCGATTCTTGAAAATTTACAGCTCTTAATTTTATTTACATTAATGAAATTAATAGAAAACGTGAGGATAAGATCTGCCACTAGAAACTCTGAAATTAACTATTTCAATTGCATATTAAAACATTTGTTATTAATAATAATCACAACTGAATTTTATTTAATTTTATTAGTTACTATTCTTTTGTTCATATTTCTGTTTGATTGCTCTATCGAGCTGTAGACGAAAATGTACAACCGATTTTTATTAACCATTTATTACTGTTTTAATTTGGAATATTTCTCTTTCTGTCAAAACAAGAATTGCTGTTATCTGAAGTGAAATACTTGTCAGAAGCTTCATACGCAAGCATGCAAAATTATGTCTTGAATTTTTAAGCCTGTATTTTATTAAATAAATGAGAAAATCTTGTAGCATTATTAATGTCAGTAAAATAATGGCAAAGAGAATTCTTTATTATTTGAATTTTCAATTCTAAATATTTACTTTTAATTATAAGATTTTATGTTCAGCTTCTTCAGTTTCTGGCTACTTCTTAAAATAGGATGCTTTTCGTATGCTTAGTTTAAATTTGCTTAGGTTAAATTTTGTTTCGGGTTTTAAACTGAAATCGGATTGAAATTAGGCTACAAATCACTTTTAATGTTATAATTTTTACATTAAAAAAATTTAAATGTATTTTTTAAAGTTTTTGAAACTTTATTGGTATGTTTCAATAAAAGAACATAGTAATCGTAAGTTTATGGATAGTATTAATTTTTAAACTTTGTTGTATAACATTCATTAGATTAAATTAAAACAGATTCTTGAATTTGTAATTTGATTTCAGAGAACTTACAGCGATCAATGTTTTGCTGTAATTACAGTGGTAAGCTTAAGTCAGAAAATTAAAAAAACATAGGTGCAATAATTAATTAATTCCAACGTCACTATTTAAGCAGTTCTATTAAAGCAATTCTGTGACAAAACATGGATTACTGGCTAAAAATTTACTTTAAAAAGCTGAAGTTCAGAAACATTGATGAATGATGATATGGTTTTTCAAGGCACTATTTTAAATCAAAATAAATGTCGCGAAAGCTAGGCATCTAGTTAGTTTCATCAAGCATCAAATGCAGTGGCATTCAATTGCTTCAGAGTGGATCGTTTTCGTCACTGATATGATACCACAGTGGAATGATCAAAAAAATAAATCATCCAGAGAGGTTTTAAGTACTTACATTCCTTTAGAGCAGAAACTGCAAGTTGCACAACCCTCATAATGCTTTAATGAATGAAACCAAAACATTCCATGTTATTGTGGGTAAATTCGCAACTTAATGTATGGAAATTTTTATTATATGATGTATTTTAATATGTAATAAAATGTCAGCTGTATAGGTAGCTTGGGAGTGAATTTATGCAACTATGTTTTCAATGATATTTAAGATTACTAATTTATATAATTTTTATAGTCAGTTTTAAACTAAATTCCCGGCATCCGAGAAACAGTTTTAGGAGGCAGTATCAAACTGATCAATATAAACTCAAACTGGCAATATCAATTAAAAACTGAAAGTTTTTTCTTTTTTCTTCCTGACTAAGGATTTTTGTTCAACAAAGCAGCATTTGTTATTAAATTTATAGTTGTGCCTTTACGCTATTAAGCATAAATATGTGTATATTGCTCGTAAATGAGTCGATCTTTCGCTGTTTTTATTTGTCGTTTAGTTTATTATCCTAAGGTCGGTAAAAACAAAATTTTCACATCGTTTGAACAGTTTTCTGTTAAACGCATATCTGTATTAAATGACATCACTATTTTTATAATGAGATAGCTACCTGCCCCAAGTATTTATCTTGAATGTTAAAATTTCGGTATCCATTTGAGGTCCAAAACATATCAATATGGACAAAAACGTGAACAATAGCAATTCTGCTGACTTTCTATCCATGCATAATGTGAATACGAAGCAGTTTTTCTTAGGAATTCCATTAAAAATGCACCCTTTCCTTTAGACAGGTAGTCCTAGTGTACTTTGCCGTATTCTAATCAGCACAGTCTCAACTGAAATATAATAGAATATTTTATTGCTTGAAATTTTCTTCTTCACATGATTTATGAGAATGTTACAGTTTTGAACTCTTCCACGTAAAGTCTTTAAAACGGTTTCATGAAGTTACATGCATTTATTTTAAAAAATGGTGCAGCTGCAAATGCAAACGTAACATCATCAAAGGAAACGGTAGGTCTAGCCATAATCTATTCGTGTTTATATAATAACTATATGAAAAATAAAAGAACAATTTTCTTCGAATCATTTTCCCTCTTTGATTAAAGCATTTGCCATTACGAAAAAGTGTAAAAATTACATATATTCTAAAATGCCAGACATTTGATCTTACTCGATATTCTATCCTTTAAAGTCTCTCGAGAAAGAAGCCCGCCAGAGCTTTGAAGTTCAGAAATGAAATCGAAATACTTTTCTGCGAAAAAGAATATCTCAATTGACAGCTCCAGAGACTCTATTTCGCTGCCGGAATTGGCCTATCTGGAATATATTTTCAGTAGCATGAATAAACTGAACTGTGATATGCATTTTAAAGCAAAGAAATGTGAAAGCTTTATCGTCGTAACTGGCAATTTGCGAGAATAAAATTCTGAAAATTTTCCCGAAGTTGTGCTTTTACTATTACGTGCTTAATTATTTCCGTATGTTAAGCTTAGACGGTTTCCAAGAGCGGGAGTTAAAGTGATTGTTTCAAACCTGTATGCGTTGTGAAATATTTTAATTAAAAATTACCCCGTAGCTTTGAATAAAAGATTACAAGCAGTTTTAAGACAAAATCTATTTCTAGAATTTTAGTTTAAATGAAGGATCGGGATACTCGCGAATTATTTTTATCTGCAAAATCAGAGTGAGCATATTTACGGGCTTTAAATGCTGTGATTTTCGAAAGCATTGAGTAAGAGAGCCACAATTCACTAGCTGCGTATATAGGAAGCATACGGAAATAATTTGATTCCAAAATAGAATTTCTGTTTACCTATAACAAAATAAAAAAAGAGAAAAATTTAGAAATGTTTGATTTTAGATCTCGTTAGTTGAAATTCATATTTATCTGTTAATTTAATTTAAGCAGCGTGTCGCTGTGCAAATACTTTAAGCCGGAAGTCGCACCACATTGTGATAATACTCATGGCTATTGTTAAGATATCATTGTTAAATGATCAAATCACAATGTGGAGGTTAAGTTTCGCTGTTCTTTATTTTAATTAATTATTTTTGATAAGCGAAAGCTTTGGGAGCCTCACATAACGGCTTTTTAAAACTGGAAGAGTGCTAAATGAAATCTTCGAATACCTTTTGTAGAATCAGGTCCTGAGGCTGCAGTATGCTCATGCTGCTTATAATTGCTTTCATTTATTATCTTCTTGCTACACCATGTATATCATTTATTTTAGCTTATTGCAGATTTACAGGCAAAATATGGCAGTTTAAGATAGACAAGTAAATCGATACGCCAATCCTTGTTAGCAAGAACGTTAACGCAATTATGATTAAACCTTGAGCGTGGATAAGTGGCGTATGAAATAAAAACTTGTCTAGGAATAGAAAAAACGAAAATTAAAATAGTGATGAAACTGATTAACTATGCCATAAAAGTGGATAGGTTTTTATGGAATTTGCCACAACAAAAAGCGGGGCAGTGTACTCTTTGTTTTTGTTCATTCTTCTTTTTTCTTAAAATGAAGCAAATATTGTTACTTGTACCCTGAAGGAAAACGGAAATATTATCATGCTATCTGTTATGCGAAGAAACGTCCTATTCTTTAATCTCAAAGAAAACTTTGAAATTATGGATTTTACAGTCTCACGAAGGAAAACGTGCAAGTTTCATGAAATAACAGCAACATACACTTGTGTAAAAAATTCAAATAATTTGCAAATAATGTCTATTTTTACAAAAGGTTCTATTTGATAGAAACGCACGAGAGACTTTCAACGATTTGTGTGTTCGTGCAACTTTACGACATTCGCGTGTTTCTCGCAAGAGTTGCGTAAATCTTAAAATGCATCGGGTAAAATGAGTAGCCACGAAAGTATGGTTAACACAGTGAGATGGGGAATTAATTTGTACTGGAGAAAGGCCATTAACAAGCGCAGATGGCTATGTAACGCCCATTGTCGTCTGCAGTTTGTGTAAACGGTTTCAAAACACTGGATGCATATCGAGAAGACCTGGACAAGATCGATCAAGACCCATAATGACGATGATGAGGATCGTTATTTGGCCCTTCAACGCGGCGACACAGGGCTGCTGTAGCTTCGCAACTACCTCGGGAGCTGTATGCTGCCATTGAAACCCGAGTTTCAAGGCCTAAAGTTGCCCGAAGGCTTCATGAGATAGGACTGTAGGCAGAGAAATCCACTATTTGTACCCTGCAGCACAAAGGAGGATACGTTTAGCATTATGCAGAGAATATTAACCTTGGGCCAGCTTTCAGTGGAGCATCGTGTTTTTTACGGATGTGTCAAGATTCAGCCTGGATCTTAATTCTCGGCGTACCAATAACTAGAGAGAACCTGGAATACGATAAAATACCCCCTTATCAGGGAAAAGAATCGTTACGATTATCGGTATGTAATGGTTTCGGCAGGCATTATCTTTGACGGCTACACAATCTTTCATGTGTTTGAAAAGGGCTTCCTGATTGATATGAAGTATAGAGAGGTGATCCTACAGCCCCATGTTTGACTTTTCATGCGCACAGTTTGTTCTGGGTTCCTGTTAATGGAGGACAATGCTTGTCTACATAAGGCTCAGATGGTCGACGATTACCTGGTGACATTCGCTGCAGGGATTAGCCAGTCAGATCTGACCGTAACCTATACAGCATGCCTTGGACGCTCTTGCGAGGGCAATTTCATTTCGCCATTCCCCTCCAAGACCATCCCAGAGTAGGAAACTGCTTTGCTGTAGGAGTGGGGTCGATTGCCACAGGGACTCCTCACTTACCTCCTATACAGTATGACATCATGCTTCGTGACCTGTCTGAGTGAGAGGGGAACGTGTCGCATATTAGACTCATTTTAGTCGGATACCACTACTTGGATTTTAGCCATCCTTTCATTAGCTTTACTGATGATCATTCCCCTCCCGGGGATCGACGTAGAGAACTCTGGGAAGCTACTGGCTAGGATTTGTACCTAGGCAATCTCGTCCACGGAGGTATACAAATTACGGATCTAGTGGTTCTCGAAGCCTCGGAAAGGAAACTTATTGGCCGGTAAGGTGGTTTGGCGAGTCTTAGAGTAGAACGGCTCTAGTAGCCCGGCGAGTTGCGTCTCCGGTTTGTTCGGTAAGGTCTCTCTGCGACGGGCAGCCCGAGCGACTGGTAGGTAGCAAATTAACGACCAGTGACGCCCTGGATTCCAGGTGCGTTGCGCTGATCCCTCCAAGGTTCTGGGAAAGAGCTTGAACCCATGCCCTAGTTCTGGGGGGTTGAGGACCCTTATTGTCATTAATTTAGGCGGAAAGAGGGTTGCCAATAATTAGTTAGTTACTGATGATCATGCACACATAAAACGAATTTTAAATGGCATATCAATTTCTCTGTTATAAATGTATATGCATACCATATTTCATTAAACTGAAATCTGTAGGTTACTTTTTTTCAGAAATTCGACATAATATGCAAATTCTCTTAATTTTGCATACGGGCGTATTTCCAGCTAGAATATCATTGATACGTTTAATTTAATGATAATTTTAGTGCCTACAAAACAGCTACACATTCAGTATGGGTAAAAGCGTCTCTTTTGTAGCTCTTAGGATGTAAGCTTTAAAAAATGCACAAATGTAATAGTAATAATTATAATAATAATAAATAAAACAACAGCCCGTTAGATTTAAAAGATAGTTGTAGACAGATGCTAATTATTCCTAACAAACTGTGACAAATATTTCAAGTTTTATAATATTAAACCCCCGGGATGTGTGTCATCTGACAGTCTTGGTTGTGTGGATGTAAAATACACGAACTGAATTCCTGTACGAGATAGTTTTTGTTCGGGGGCGGGGTATCCAGAGCTAAAGTCAACAAGGAGATTCGATCACCTGCGTCTATGTTTAGGTATTGAGAAAGCCCGCTTCTTTACAGACAGTGCTGGACGGCAAAACTTCGGTCTTCAGTTTTTCAATTCAGTTTCGGAATCCTTTGAGAATCTTCGCCTTCCGCTTAGTAAAGAATCGAGCCAAAAGGATTGGTCATGTAGTTGAATATACAGATTCCGGACATCTCAACCTTCTGCATAATACAGATGACAGAATTCCATATACCAACGCTATACCATCAAACAAAAAGCCAATGATCACAAAGATCAAGATAATCCTGATAACGCACTCGCTAGATTTGTATGTTACCGAATTCCTCCCTATAGTTAGTTGCAAGGTACACCTCCACGGCAATATGAATGTTTTGTTTGTTTGTTTTACATGACATACACTTATAAGGCATTTCTCCCGCCTTCTTCGCATGCTTTCGTGGTGTACTCGTCAGCCCGCTATGACGCATATTCGAGAGGTCCATGGTTTGAGTCCCGTTGAGGGCACTGCTCATTTTTTATCTCTCCTGCTTTCAGAAATTGCCTAATGACTCTACACACTGCTACTCGCTTTTATACTTTTGCAAACCACAGTACGGAGTGGCTTCTAGATTAGAGAGAAGCGTCCAACAATTCAAGAGTACTGGAATCCCCGTCTTCCATTACTTGTCACCTATAGTTGAGCACTATAAAAGCACGTATATAATTTAGTTGACAGTAGGTTTAATTTAAATGCTTTTTTATTTTTGCATTGATGGATGTCAGATATTTTTCTTCAGAACCAGAAGCTTAACTAAATTAGTGCGCATGAATGAGAGTTGAAAAATCTAGAAAAGCATAATTACGTCCTAGGTTCAATCCGTTTTGAAAATGTTAGTATTTGTGCAAAGCCGCATCAATTCTCGTTGCTGATTTAAGTTGGTAACTGCTCCATTCATAATGAAAAATTGAGGTTAAAACAAAGAGTCTTCTTTCAAACAATTTGATTGTGATAATTGTAAACTTCAAGACAGTTCGTCTGAAAAAAAGAAATGTTTGTATCAATAAATAATAGTTTTTTAGTTTTTAATTTATAGCTTCGTTATCATTGGCTAATTTACTGTGCGATGCTAAATAAATTTCGTTCAATTTTAAACTTATGCTCTTGTAAATTCGTAAGTTTTATAAATAGCACACTATTTTTATGTTTATTCTTTTCTCCCACATCTATTTCTACCAGCCTCCCCAAAGAGCTAATTAGATAGAATCTAAATATGACTCGAATATATAATGTTGAATAAGATTTAGCAACGCGCCAGGACAGTAGTTATCTTATGGAGCTTATGCCCAATGTTTTGCTTAAAGACCCTAAAAAACAGGACCAGGATATATAGGTATTAAAGCTATTCGTTTAGAAGCTTTATGAAATAAATAGGCAGAATAAATTAATGGCGCATAGTAAGCGAAGTGCCTTATGTATCCTTTTCGCCGCTGTTTTTCATCTTGTTCATAAATGTTAAAAATTGAATAATATAACTTATAAAAAGATTTAAATAAGAATTTGTAAAATATAAATAAGTAAGAGAAATCGCTCATGAATCTTTCTCGCTGCTCTGCTCTGTCACTTTTTCACAATATTTGAAAGTTTCGTACAATAACTTGTAATGTATAATTTCTAAATGAAATCGTAAAATATGAATATACATTTACAATACATAAAATGTAATTTTCGGTCCGACGTATTAAGTAACTTTTGTAATATATAAAATATATTTCTTTAAATATGAGAGTAATTATTAACAGCACTTTTAAATAATTAAGCGGAGTATCTTACGTATCTTCTCGTTGCTCTGCTATTTCACATGGTTAAAATATGTCAAGAAATCGTAGTATATAAGTAGCAATCTGTAATTCGGAAAAGAAGTAGCAAGATTATGAATATGTATAAATCATGTGCAAAATACGTTTTTGTGCTTGACATACTGTAATAATCTGTATGTCTGTGTTATGTAATCTATCTCATACGCATCTAAGGATAAATTTTCTTCAGTTGCACATCGTAATGTGAATAAATTAAAGTTTTACTTTTTGTGCTTGTCTTGTCTGCGTGTATGCGTCTCGATTTTTCTTAAAATTGAAAATGATAAGTCGTACGAAGACCAAGAGACTTTAAGCACGGAGTAGTTTATGATGTTTATTAGATTTAAATATAAACGTTGATTGCAGTCGGAGGCTAAAACTGGCGGGCATTTAAGGAAGCAAGTAACAAAAACAGAAAAAAATACTTTTTTGCTAAAGAACAAAAAAAGTGTGAACCATCCGTGCTCAGTACAGATAAGGGTTAGAAATAAACGTAAATACGATAATTTAATTACTGACATTATTTAAAATATATATAAAATATCAGTTTAAAATTTTTCTTAATAAGGAAATTATGCATATATTTAAAAGCGTTTGAGATTATTTGCCTCCTCAAATGTCTACCATTTAAGATTCAATCAGTGGTTTCGAGTTCCAGCTCAGATTCTCCTGTTCCGTACTTTGGCGTGGCTTCGAGTGTTAAAATTTAATCATTATGCTTGAATCTAGTGTCATTCAGATTATTAATTGTTTCAAACTCTACTACGATTATTAATCAGATTATATCGTAACACAAATAATAATTGAAATAACTGTATATTATATTGCTAAAATTCTAGTTTAAGGTACGTTTGTATAATTAAAGTATTTAATTAGTCCGTGGGTTTAGACAAAAGGCTGCAGATGTGCAAAATGAAATACACAACTCACATCTCACGCGGTTTCAATACTTTCAATCTAAATTAAGTACTTGTAACGTTTATCTAAGATAATCTCTAGTTTAGATGTCATCACTACTCTGCTTTGAATTTTACGTTATTCTGATTTTTATTATTCTTTTCGAAATGATATTTAGCCATTATACTGGTGATTTTTCTAAATAACTAAGGTTATAATTAACTACTAATAACTAAAGTTTCATAAAGAACGAAATATCCATCTTCAAATTAAATAATCTACTAATTAAGGAATTGCAAACCACGAATACTGTCTGCTTAAGGGAAGGAATGCTCTTGTGGAGGACTTTCAAAGAGAACGTTGATCTCATTCCCATTACAAACGAAAATAATTACAATAACATTCACGCCCAGCTCGATCACCGATTTTTAAATTTAGATCAAATTCGACCACTAGTGAACATTTCCACCTTCAATAGAAAAATAGGAAACAAATATAATTGAAAGCTTAGAAATTCAGAAAAAGTTAGAAGTAATTGAAGGAAAAAAAAGCAAACATTATGAAATTTTTTTTAATAATTTTATTGATAACTTTATAACATACAGACAGCAAGAGATGAAGGGGAAGAACAATTTTGTTTGTTTAAGTTAGTTATACATTAAAGAGGCTCTTGGCAAGCCGGATGGGGTACGAAATCTTCATTTGTCACCGGGCGCTGAAAACCTTAGCTATGGTTCTGATTTCAAGGGATGATAAAAAGATATTTTTTTTTTGCCCAGAACATTATTGAAAGAACGTTAAAATGCTTTAAGCTTTACTAATGAGAATAGAAAAAATGTTAGAAGCAGTATGAGAAACGAAGGAAAATTTTAACGGTGGTATATAGGTATGAAAAGAAAAAGAGAATAATCGAATACTTTCTGATTACGATCACATGCCGATATATTTCTAATTCTCAAGCATAATATGGCAAAAAAATGAAATTTCGGAGTTCAAAGTCCTGTAAGATGAGAATGAACATAAAGTTCTGTACAAGTGACAGTTCTTGTTTTCCCATATTTCGTTACATCGTTCCAGAAAATCTGTAGGTGCTTTTTTCATCGAAAGTAACTAACTTTACGTGTGCAGGACCAGAATGAAAGCTTCACAGGAAGGAAAAATTTACCCATTCTCATAAATTCATGGCACTTGTCAGAGAATAAGACTGACATATATTTTAGGTCTTTCGTTCCTTATAAGTCTTAATCGCTATCAAAGTGTTTGTTTACCATGGGGAAACAAGTACCCATTTTGAAGTTACAATCGATTTTTAATGCTCCTTTATGAATAAAGTAAAATTTCCGCAAGCAAAAGAGTTATCTACTGAAACTGCGATTCCGTTATGTAAAAGGAGCACTGGAAATCTCATGTATAAGACACCGGCGCAATTTAAGGTCTCATCTGGAGACCTAAGTTATAGGGATATTAGGTTATTTTTTTTAAAGCAGGGGAGATGAAAAATGAGCAGTGCCTTCCCCGGGACTCGAACCACAGACCTCTCAAATACGCGTTGAACCTGCTGACCACACCACGAAGGCATGCGAAGCAGGTGGAAGAAATACCTTATATACTTCCCCTTTTAAAGGGCGACTGGGGATTAGGGGTCCCATTCACCAAATCTTAGTGGTGGAGAATCATCATCCATCACCGTTTTTAGTTCGGTTGCCAGTGTAGAGACATTAGGTATTTTTTTTAAAAGCAGAAGAAATGAAAAAGGAGCCATGCCGTCATCGGGACTCGAACCACGGACCTCTAGAATACGCGGCGAAAGTGCTGACCACTTCACCACGAAGGCATGCGAAGAAGGCGGAAGAAATACCTTATAAGGTACTAGTCTTAGACATAATTCAATGTAAATCGGTTTTTCATACGCTTTACATAAAAATTAAAATAAAATCATTACTTCTTTATATTCCATATTATTAAAATCTGTGCGCGTCTGTCTGTTGGTTTATGACATTATCTCCTCCGGAACGGCGGGGAGAGGTGTCCTCCGAATTCCAAAAGTTCGTGGGAAGCCATGTCGACAATTCTCATCTTCGTAAGACTTAATTTAGCCGAGGCATAATTAAAAACTCTGAAAACGTTAATTTTCGTTCTCATTTTTTCGAGTGGCAACAGTCTCGCGCGCTGGAGATAGAAATCTTCTTTATTTGAAAAAGTGTTGCCACTGCTCACTTTCAAATCGTAGACTTTGTTAATAAAAAATTTGTTAAGTTTTGCAATATAGAAATAAAAATAGCCTTGTCAAACACTAAAGATATTATTATTATATAAGGTCATATTCTAAAGTTGAAGAAAGCACGCGATTGCATGCGACGACACTGTATGTCGAAAATTGTTCGTTAATGTCAACATTTTAAATAAAGAGCTGCTGTTGGTAACTTTTTTGTTTCAGGTTAATATAACTGACATGAGATATTATTGCCACGTTAATTCTTTTTATTAATATTGAGAAAATGTTCTTATGCCATCATAAGTATCAACCTGAAGTGTCAAAAGATTTTGTTTCCTGTTTCTGCAATAAAAAAGAATATTTACGAATTGGTTGTTGCTTAGACAGAATGAACATTTCATTCACATTGAAATGCTTTTATGCACTTTCTATTCAGGTACACATAGAACTCATAAACTTTGCTAGGTCGCAGGTAGCAACTTTGTGTACAATAATGTAACGGCATAAAATGTAAATAATTAGTTTAAAAGTAACTCGCAAATATTTTAATAATTATAAATTGTGTTAAATATATTATTGTGTTATCGTTTTGGCTACAGTTCTTATCTTTTGAATCCATTTTTTTTAAAAAAAATAGATAGATGAGTTTTTTGACTACTTCTGAGCTGGTGAATAAAATTATATTTGGTATTGATATGGTAATCTTTTTATTTTTTGTAGTTCTGCCAAACACACTTGAAATAGTAAGATTTTGTCTGCATTTTATTAAGTTGCATCAACTGAAGTTTCATAGCAAGTGTATTTATTTGTGTTCGACTTGTTTATTTAACATGACAACGGAACACGAGTAACAGAGACAACTACGTTAATAGATGCCGAAGCGAATAAAGTGAGCATTAAAATTCCACCATTTTGACGTGAGAAACCCGACATTTGGTTTTTTTCAAGTGGAAGCCCAATTTTCAAATAAATAAAATCACGACTGAAGACACTAGACTGAATTATTTGATATCCCAGCTTGAACCGAAGTATGTTGAAAATATATGGGACATTATTAAAGACACTAAGCCTAATAAATATTCTATGGCGAAAGAAAGACTTTTACATATATTTTCAATGAAAGTGAAAATAAGCGAATCCATCGTCTGGTTACTGGATTAGACATCGGAGATTGTAAACGAAGTCAACTTTTGCAGCAAATGAAAAGTCTAGCCACAGACAATTTTCCGGTAAAAATTCTAAAACGTTTACGATTGGATAAAATGTTCGATTTTATAAAGAACATTCTTCTCGTCAGTAAAGAAAATTTAGAGAAATTGGCCACGATGGCTGACAAAATTTATGAGATGAAATCTGGAAAAGAAATTTATGCTGTTTTACCAAATGTTAAGGGAGCTTTATTTTCAAGAACAGTTGCTGTAGGACAAAAAATTTGATCAATGCTAATAACTGTTCATTCTAGTCCAGGATTTAGATATCGTCACCGGAATACATATCGAAGTCGTAGCCATTTGAAAAAGAGATTTAATGCGAAAAGTAAATACTTTTTTTTTTCATTTTAAATTTGGCGATCATTGTCGACCTGAGAAATGTTGTTCATCAGGTGCTTGGCGAGAGAAGTCGAAAAACTCCATACCACAACAGGATACTGGAATCAACGACAGCTGCAAGTTCCGTTTATTTGTGAAGAACAAAAGCACAGGACTGCGATCCTTATTAGATTCAGGTGGTGATATTAGTCTCATTCCTGCGGCTAATCATAATAAAAAAGTAGATGATTTTAAATTATACGCAGCGAATGCAACGGACATTTCTACTTATGGAATTAAAATTTTAACTTTAAGTTTAGGACTTCGAAAAGAATTCCAATGTCCGTTTATATTAGCTAAAGTTTATAAAGCTATTTTAGGAGCTGACTTACTGAATAAATTTAAACATTTAGTTGACATTCATAATAAGCAATTAATTGATGGAATAACTAACCTGTCTGTTCGAACTAATGTAACAACAGTGTTTTTTGATCATGCTATTAGTGCTGTAGATAGAAATTCTAAATATGCTAATTTATTGCAACAGTAATCCAGATTTAGCAAAACCAAATTTCTCAGTACCAAGATTTAAGCATAGTGTTGAGCATTACATTACAACTAGAGGACAACCTGTTTATACCAGAGCTAGACAACTGGATTCCAAGCGATTACAAATATTCATTCAAAGAATTTCAATATACACTCACGTTTGTGAAAATTGCAACACCATGAAGGACTTACGCGAGTGAGCTGAAATTTTCAGGAAATGCAAAGTAGCGCATGATATGCAAATGATTAGAATTGCAAATCCGTAGCGCATGCGTATGCTGAGCAGCGCCCTCTGAACGGCTGATGGATCCGAATAAATAGACGGCTGTAGCGAGGCGTGTATGGTTATCGGTGGTTATCTGCTAGTGGTAAACGTTAACTCAATCTGTACTTATGCCTCGTCGACGAAAGAGAGCGAGATTTGAACAACTTACAGAGTTTGAACGAGGGAGAATCATCGGCCTTCGTGAAGCTGGATTGTCGTATCGTGCAGTAGCCTCTCGTGTGCAGCGTAACAGCAGCACAGTGATGCGCGTTTGGAAGCAGTGGACGGACGAGTGTCGGACAACTCGGAAATCCGGGAGTGGACCCCGAAATGTGACGTCAGCTCGCGATGATAGACACCTGGTCCGCATGGCGCGGACGGACCGTACAGCTTCCTCTAGACAATTGGCAGCACTGTGGTCAATAGCTACAGGTGTTTCATTGTGTGCTTCATCAATTCGTAGACGTCTGCTGCAGTGTGGACTGCGCGCACGGACTCCTTTATACAGGATCCCCCTAACGCACGACCATCGCCGCCTGCGGCTACAATGGGCCAATCAGCATAGAGACTGGCGTGCTGATTGGCAGCATGTCGTGTTTTCTGACGAATCCCGCTTTAATTTGTGGTACCATGATGGCCGCATTCGTGTCAGACGCTATGCCGGTGAACGCCACCTTCCGGAGTGCATTATCGAACGCCACAGTGGACGAACACCCGGAGTTATGGTCTGGGGCGCCATAGCATATCATAGACGATCTCAATTGCTACGAATTGTGGGCAATCTGAACAGCAACCGGTATATCCGTGAAGTTCTACAGCCCGAAGCTGTTCCCTTCCTTCAAAGCTTGCCAGGCGCTGTATTTCAACAGGACAATGCCCGCCCTCATACTGCTCGGATTGTTAAATCCTTCTTTGCAGCGCAGCAGGTACAGCTTCTTCCTTGGCCTGCGTGTTCCCCGGATATGTCGCCAATTGAACATGTGTGGGATGTCATTGGTCGGCGTCTTGCTCGTGATCCTCGTCCTGTTGCGTCTGCAGACGAACTTTGGGTACGCGTACAAACGATATGGAATGCTCTTCCTCAGTCAGACATTCAAACTTTGTTTGACTCCATGCCACGTCGTGTAGCAGCACTTATTGCGGCGCGTGGTGGCCACACAAAATACTGATTCTGATCTCTTGTTCTTGTTTGTTTGCTTTGAACATTTAATCATTTATTTGTACCACTACCACTCAACTGTGTATTAAATTGCATTCAATTATGACGATTCCTTCTTGGTGTTGCAATTTTCACAAACGTGAGTGTATTTTCGTCCCTCTAAATGACAATGGGCCAGTCTCCTTCATATGGTTCCGAAGAAAGACGATTCCTTCCGACCATGCGGGGGATTATCGACATTTGAATGCACAAACAATACCAGATCGTTATCCTACACCCCGATTAGAAGATTTCACCCACAATTTAAAAAATATTCGATTATTTTTTTAAATTGACTTGCATAAAGAATATTTTCAGATTCCTATTAATGAAAATGATAAGCCAAAAACTGCCATTGTAACACCTTTCGGGCTATGTGAATTTAACGTCATGAGTTTCAAGTAGCGTAACGCAACTTCTACCTTTTACAGACTTATTTATGAGGTCTTTAGAGGACTAAATTTTGTTTTTTCATATCTGGATGATGTTTTGATTGCGTCAAATAATGAAGAGGAACACGAAAAGCATTTAAAATTAATTTTTCATAGATTGCAAAAATATGGATTGAGACTTCATATTTCTAAATCCGTTTTTGGGGTTAATGAATTGGAATTTTTAGGCTTTCTAAATACACATGAGGGATCAAAACCTCTTCCTGACAAGGTTCTAGTGCTATTCTTAATGTTAAATTGCCTGAAAATTTCTGCTAGCTTTTAAGGTATCCGATTTCAGGTAGGATGTATATTGGAAGAAAAGGAATCAAATTACATAGTGAAAGAGTCATTTTTTGATTATAATCAAGAAAATAACATTTATTCATGATATTTTAAGGAACTCTGAAAGTTCAGGGCTAAGCCCGCAACGCTTGGAGGGTTAAGACAATCCTGGACTGATAGAATTCTTAAGACACCGTTCCGATTCAAAAACTGATACTTTATTTATACATTAATTTTGTTATTATTTGGATGATAAACATCATTAGTTATTCCAATCTTTCTAACGTAACGTTCGATACTGGATGTGAATGTAACGGTATAAAATGTAAATAATTAGTTTGAATGTAACTCACAAATATTTTAATAATTATAAATGTTTACTCTGCATATTATTGCAGTAAGTTTTTGGCAACAGTTTTTACCTTTGGAATCCAATTTGTTTTTGTGTTGATATGGTAATCCTTTTACTGCTTGTAGTTCTGGCAAACATCCTTGGAATAATAAGATTTTGTCTGCATCTTATTAGGTTGTATCAACTGAGGATTTATAATAAATGTACTTTAAGTATATTATATTAATAGTTCATTTTATCTTCAGTTTTTCAGTGCATTTTAATAACTTTATTTACTAGTATTTAATTTCTTTTATTACATATTTTCTTTTTGAGTACAGCTTTTGTAGTACCTAATGTATTTTAGTTGAATTATTATTTTACTGCAGTGTTATTTACTTTTAAATTTATGAAAATGCCAAAACGCAAAAGAGGCATTACGGGAGATGCATTAAGAAGGCAAAGAGCTGAGGTACAAAGGTTACGGCGAGCTATAGAAAATGAATAGGAAACCACTACTAGATTGAGCAGGCTGGCACAACGACAAGAAAACTTACGCACTCAAGAAACTGAAGAAGAAAGGGTTAGGAGACTCAGCAAGGAAACATATTGGCAAGAAAACTTACGAGCGAAAGAAGCTGAAGAAGAAACAAATAAGAGGATCAGCAGACAAGCAGAAATTCGAGAATCGTTTGCGAGCTGCAAAAACGGAAGCAGAAACGAGTACGAGGCTCAGCAGAAAAGGATAAAACCAAGGAAATTTGCGTGGTCAAAAAACGAAAGCAGAAAAAATAGGAGGCTCATCCGATAAGTGGAACGTCAACAAAATATGCATGATGAAGAGACAAAAGGAGTTGCAAGTAGACGAAGGACACAAGAAATCAACATCACCGTCAAATTCGAGTGAAACAGCTAGAACAGAATGCCACTAAATGATGAACGCGAGAAGCTTCGCACTGTGGTGTTTCCCTTATTTTGCATAGCAAATTTATTTTAAATTTGATACCTTGCCTGAACCTCTCAATTTCTTTAGTATTGTCTCGCCAGGATGTAAATTTAAAGTTAAGTGAAGTGAATATTTAAACGGGTGAAACTCTGAGTTTATTCAGAGCGTGTTTTCGCTAGCCAGCGTACGTTTCGTTGCTATATTGCTGCTACACTAGTGAGCCTCTTCGCCATCTCGGATTATTATCACGCCTCTTAGGTTTTTTTTTTTTTAGTCAACCTGTTAGGTGTAAATTAACGTGCTAATCCAGCACTATTATATTTTAGATACGACTTGAATTATATTCTACATTTAAGTTTTCACCGCAAGTTGACCGTGTTTTGTAATGCACGTGTTTTGTAATGCCTTTCTGTTAAACTTTGAATTAATAAAGGGTTACCTTTCACTCTTCTTCTGTGTTGGTAATTTATTTACACCTGTGCGAGAATTCGCCAGGTGCATTGTAGGATCTATTCTTAGTGTATGTGGAATAACAGAGATAGATATTACAACATAACAGAGAAGTCCGATCAGAAAAAAAATGGCTATACAAGAAGAGAGACTTCGCGTAAGTACATGACGAAAACATACGTACTATAACTAACATACAGTACTTATAACTATCTTCTTAGTTTTTCTTCCTTTGATGCCAATACAGAAATGTGTACAGGTTCAGGTCACTATTGTTTTAGAATTCATAGTGCACACATAATCAAGAAAACCACCTTCATCCACCTAATCCTGATCAAGAACAATATGCCCATATTTTAGATTCGGATCAAGCCCTCAAGCAGAGAATGAATATACTTGGAAATATTGCTCTGAATGCTGATGCCGACACAATTGGATGTAGTTTAAGGAATGCGAATCCATATGCAGAAGCCTATAAGATACTGAAAAACATTTGAGAAAGGAACTCTAGAAACGCAAGCTGCTATCCGTATGTACATCAAAGTGTGTGTTCGTTCAAGTGTTGTTACAGGTGGGCACACAGGACGTTACAACGCTCCAAAAGGAAAGGAAACTGTAGTTGTTTTCAGGAGTGCAGATGATATTTCTCCATCAAACAGAGATATTGTTATATATGCAAGAGGTAGTGATCTCATTAATATCACCACTAAATCCTAACTTGGTACCGATGGTGTATGCAATTTTCTCACCTCATGATGATTAAGGATTCAGAGTTTTACAGTAGTACACTGAGTAGCAGTTTTATGGTCGCAGAGTTTCTTTAGGACAACATTGGTACAACCTACTTTGTATAGCCTAGAATTGTTAATTAGACCAAAATAAAGCTGAAACATTTCATATTGAATTGTTTTTATACATTTTCTTTTCAGATGTACATAGAACTTATAAATTTTGGTTCGGCCTCAGCAGGCTCATCTGGCGGGCTTGCTCGCTTGTTTTCTTAAGAAAAACAGATCTGCATCATATTTTACTGCTTCTCTCTAAGATAAATACTTACGGTTTCAAAGGAATTATGTCGTCTGTGAAAAAAATCGCCATTGAGAAGTAATAATCAATATTAATCTGTATTACATTATCAGAAATATTTATCAGTTCAAGAGGTATTTTTCTAAAAGATGTGGTCACCACCAGAAGGTTTACAGTATATTTTAATTAATATTTATTAACCTTTCTCATGGAAATTAACGTACTATTTTCGTGGAAATTACGTACGTAGAAAAACATACATTTAAAAAGTATTGAAAATATATAATGGATGGCTGTAATTGCCACCCCATTCATAATTGTAAGACAGAAAATAAAAATCATCACTGGGAAAGAATCAGATGTATTATTAGACAAAGTAATCAAACTCGGAGCAAAGTTTTTTATGTAAAATATTCCAGAAACATTTGTGTTTACGGAAAAGAAATAAATACATAATTCGACTACCTTAATAATTATGTGTATATAGGTTGATTTTGCAGTAATTCACTATAAAAGAAGCAAAACTTCTTAGAAATATTCAGCATTCTTTTACGGACATTGTGAAGTAAATGTCTTTTCAAAAGTTCTTCCTACTTCTGCAGTTTCAGTTTATAAATAAAACAAAATCGTTACGTTTACAAACTAAGATAATTCCGCTCATCCGAAACTTCATATTAAGCTATGTTAAATTTAAACTTTTATAAAGACGGTCGACAACGAAGTTCCAAGTATTCCTTATTTTGTAGGCCAATACATCAAATTTGTTGAATGAATCAAAACTAAACTTCGTAAAATAAAATATTTAAATTCTATCTTTAAAAAATGGAGGTTTCAAACCCACTCTTCTCTACAAATATTTCTCCGATGCAGGAGATGTTGTTTAAAAGTTTGCATTTTAAAACTTCACTTTTCCAACTGTCTTCAGCAACATTTCTATGATGTATGATTAACAATTTTAATTAAAGTTTTTTCGAAATCACCCTCTCCCCAACGAAAATACTTTCAGCATTGATAATACGTTTCTAAGTGGTCGCATTAAACATTTAACTCTCGCTATGTTATGCTAAAAGATGTTATATTGCCAAAATTGTGTAATATGTAGTTCTAACTGAATTAATTTTAATAGATTAGAACCACGATTTGAAAGCCAAACACATAAGAAATATTTGATCATACATCTTAAAAGTGCCTTGTATATTACTAACTGCATCTATTGAATAAGGATTCTTCAACGTTTTCGTACATTAGACAACATTCTAACATAGGTAGGGTGTCGGGAGCACTTATGTTTTCAAGGTAAATTTATAATATAATTAATAATATGCATAATATACAAAACGGTTTACTGAGAACTACAATTTTAAGGTACAAAAATTATTGACTGTATTCTTACGTAAAAAAAAATTATAATTACTAAATAGTACAGACCAAAGTTTGTGATATTTGGCATTGCATTTCATAGGTTCTTGCTTCCTAATTAGAAGAGTATAATATTCCTGCTTGTAAGCAATCTCAGGATGATTTTTAATTTGAGATCTGTGCTTTGATTTTGTGACATTCATTTGAAAACAATGGTATTTGACATTTTTTTTTTAATTTCTAACAAAAAACCTGATTAAATGTGACAGATTGACCTGGAAGTCGAAACTATATCTTCGCACTGAGACAGTCTTACTCAAACTGGTAAGCCAATTTGAAATTATGAGCATATAATTATAAATAAATATTTTTTTAAATACCATTATTAAATTCCTCTAATTGATTACTAACATAAAAAAACATTATAAAAACATTTCTCAGCATTTTAGTGAAAACGTATATAATTTCGTTATCGTAGATGTGTAAAACTGTTGGCGATCGCAACGGTTTAAGTTTTTAAGTTTGTATATTTAAGTTTGTATATTGTAGCAGCGAGTTTACACTAGTATGTTCATATGTATTTCAGTCATGTAAAATTTAATGAGTTCCGAGTTCATTTTCATTACTCTGAAATTAAGAACCTTTTCAAAATGTTTCAGTTAGCATTAACTCCATTCATAAAAATAAAATTACATTTTCTTCATAAAATTAGTTTATCAATCAATGGCAAAAACGCGTTAATTAAAATGTCATTTTTCAGACTGCAGTGGAAATCCAAAATAGACAATGATTAGCCGATCGTTATTGATCAAAGAACTGCGTCATACTGAAACAGATCAGCGACTTTCTATAGCAGATTTTTATTCGACATTTGTAATTCAAACATAATAACTACATTTTCTTTTAACAATTATAATCTATTTTTCTAATTATGTAAATTATTTGCAATTATTTTCCTATTCCCGACATTTGTCAATTTCAAATCCGTTTTCATGCATACTTCAAATTATTCGTATTCATTAAAATCTAATGGTGTTATCCCAACTTTAACAGAATAAAATTTCAATTCTTTTCGGAATTATTGGGATTATACATTGAAACCACGATGCTGCACTGTTGTAATCTTCCTAATGACCTGAATAATGAATGTGGAATATTAATGGTAAACTCGTTTCTGTGTGAAACAAAGCACAAGCAATGGATTTAAATATTTTAGATATTTTAATGATCCCAATTAAATTTCGTTAAACTGTTAGCAGGAACTCTTGCGGAAGGAGAAGTCAGCTGCACTCAAAGTGTCTAAATGACATTTTAAATCTAGTGAAAAATAATAAATAATAAAAAAAAAATCTGAAAGGTCTCAGATTTTAAATTATGTCCAAAGGGGCGTTTTTTAAACATTTTGTATGTTACTTTTATTTATTGAATATCATGTTCTTCGCATTTAAGCCATAAAGTTCAGTTAAAGAACAACATCGCAAAATAATTTTAAACTGAGCATATCTTTAGAATTTCCTACACACAGTCTCACGCGCTGCAGATAAAAATGTTTTTTTTCTGTACAACGTTGCCATTGCCCGCTTTGAAATCCCTGAGTTAGTTAATCAAAAATTCGTTAAAGGTTTACAAAATATGAAATCGTTAATAAAACAAATTCCAAATTTCAAATTTGGGCTTCCAAATGCCTATATTCGCAGCAGGATTACGGCATTCAAAATTCGATGGCTCTAGGTACCGTCGTTTTATCACAATGCGAGAAACATACATACATTTTTGCACATTCTTCATTATTTAATTTCTTTAAATATAATACAGGGTTGCAATATTTTGTGACAACAGTTTGAAAAGTGATACAGACTTTTAATATTTCCGACGCAAAATCGCAAAACGAAAACAATAGTCCTTCTGGGACAAAGCCCCTTTGGTCTAATATTAAATAATTTCACTTAAGAATTTTAAATTAAAACTGAAGCAAGTTTATAATAGAGAAAACATTAAGTGGGCTGTGATTGGTTGTTCTTTATTAATTATTTTCTCACTGCTGGAAATTTATATTTTGAAGAGAAGTTTTTAACGGAAATTGTTGTATCTCTTGAATAATATTCCTTAAATAAATAGAAAAGTAAATGTATTTAAGATGATCGAAAATTCAGTGTTTTAAATAAATTAAAAGACATGAATTTTTTCATTTAAAAAGTGATTACATGTATATTATTTGATGCTGATGCCTTTCATTAAAAAGCTTCATCTCTCACAAAGTAATTAAAACGTTAAGTTGACTTGTTTTATTATATACCATATCTGCATAAAAAATAGGAATTCATCATGAAATTTAACATTGAAATTATTAAAGATATAAAAATAAAACGTTACTTTATTTTTTTTAAAAAAATAAATCAAGAAAATTCATTTTTGTTAATAAAAATAATAAATAAAATTTTAAAATAAAAATTTTAAAAATGTTTAACATAGTTAATAGTTAACAGCTAAAAATATACTTTTGTGTAATAGTTAACATATATTTTCATAAGCATTTCATTCACAACGCATTTAATATAAATTTACTGTCCTATAATATCAGAAAACCAACTATTAATCTCAATTTGATTCATAGAATTAACATATTTTTATTTAAACTGAGAATGTGACACTAATCATGCATGATCAGAATACCGATATGAAACATGAATGACTGAAATCTATATTATTATGTAAGATGTATCTCATGTAAAATTTGAATTTTTATGAAAAAAGGAAATAGTCATGTTCTTATTACACGGTGTTCGCAATTATGCAGTTCAATAGTGACTCGTTAAAAAGAAGAAAATAATTTTACATATTTACAAAATCTTTAGTTACATTCATCATATGCGAGTTCAATTAAATCAAAATAATTAAAGATCAAAACCGTTAAGTCAATAACCAATCAAAACGTAACTGTTCCTATTCAGTTGAAATCCAAAATCGAAATAACTATTGTAGAAAGAGGAATGCGACGCGGCAGTGGAAAGTTGAAAAGACAAGTCACGTCTAATGCTTGACGCCAGCGCCGTTCATCAAAATCAAAACAATTTCCACACCGGCACTTTTTATTGGCATATTTTTTCCCTTTCATACTTTCTTAGAATAGTTCCATCAGATATTCTCACCGCATGTTTTAAATAAAAAATCCACATTAGACAATAAAGAAATAATTCTACATTTGCAGAAATTGTATTATTTCAGCAAAAATCTTTATTTTCATACATGCAAAATTAAATTTTTTAAACTGCTAATAATCGAAAATTTTTGTTTTTTAATACGCTTACTTTGAACTTAACTGGAAATAATTTTAACTGAATTGAAGAGAAACTCACAAATGCAAAATTTAAACCAAGACAAAAAGGCTCGTTTAATTGGAGTAGATTTCGAATAAAACTCATATTTTTAAGTTTTCTTTAAAATCTACGCCAGTATAATGTTAAAGTTTCTCCAAACTAGCGGTTTAAGGTATTATTGCCCGATTTAAAAATCTCTTGAATGTTTAATGACTTTCGAAGAGAAACAAGTTTGTCTTCAAGTTAGAACCTGAAATGACGCATATCTCGTCAATTCCTTATTTTATGAAGTACCATTCTAAACGAATCTGAGCTCAAAATTTTGAACGAATTTATTTTTGGTATTAGAAATTTGAAGTTTCTTTTATTTTATAACAAAATAAAGATTTTCAATAAAGTTAAGAGAGTTATTAATTTTATTTGCTTATCCGCAAAATCGGTCCATATGTATGTGTAGTCTCAAAATATCAATATTCTTATAATAATGTTTCCTGGAGGGCTTCATTTCAAAATTTATATCCTTCACGTGATTCTTATATGGCGCATTTATATGTAATGACAAAAGTCAAACTCATGATTTTCAGCCAATAATAATGAAAAGAAGTGAAACCAAATTGTTTCATTAATTAATAAAATTAAAAACATTTTCATATCAATAACTACGATATTACCCAACTACCATCAGTAACATAATTTTCGCTCTTCTCGCGATTGATGCTGTTCTGATAAAATCCTGGAGCCTTTCATTTTTTCTCTATTCCCCTCCTTTTTCTATAAGCGTCAAACATAATTATAGGAAACATAAACATGTAAATGCGAAACAACATGTTTTTTAGTTTTTGCGCTTGGGTATTACATTATTGCGTTTTATTAAAAGAATTAATCCAAAATAGAGATGATTTGTGAAAATCTACGACTATCGGTTATTAAAACCACAAGCTCAGTATGAAAAAAAAGAAAAACTAAAGATTAACAAAGGCATTAAAAAATAAAAATTATCAGATCAGTGAAGAAAATCTATTACTGCTTGTTAATAGAAGAAGCATTGGGCTGGCAAGAAAATAAATTCCGTTTTTTATTGTGAAATAAATTTCTCAAGTTTTTCCACAAAAAACGAACTTTAACCAGTAAAATACTTCTCATTCAATTCAATTACCTTTTCCCGTGTTTCTAGTAATTTGATGATTCCGCGCTTGTCTTTACCAGCAAAAATCTCAACCAAGTCCTATTTGAGGTTATTATTATTGCTGAAACTTTTACTATTTAAGAAATTTTGTAAGCTTCAGAATAAATAATTATACGACGTACAAGATAACTTCGTACGTGTTGCTAAATTGTACGGGTCCTCGTACTATCGTGGTGAAACACAATTCTTTGCGATTTACCAACTCTAGCCTTTCCTCTTTAATTGCTTCCTCCAGTTTCATACGATATTGGCAGTAAATATTCGAATTGATGGTTTGATTACTTAGAAGCAGTTCAAAATACACAACTTTGTGATCCGACTAAACTGACAGCAAGATCTTTTTCTGATGCAATTTAGCTTTCCATATGATTGTTCAGATTCATCATGCTTGTACCATGACCTTTTTCGATCAATGTAGATGATTCATCTTTCATAACTAGCGATAATTCCTTTCAAGAAATGGTCGATCGTATTACGTTGAAATGCGCATCGTAAATATTGATTCGTTCAGTTAACTGAATTTCTTTCAATTCATGCGAAACACAAACTTCGAGATTCTTAACCAATCAAAGACATTTTACGTGATTTTCAATTGTTGTATGTGATACATTTAATCTTTTTTACAAACTCGATATGACGATTCGACGTAATTATGGATTTAATTTTGTCATCATCAACTTAAGGTCGGCCAGAACGATTCCTCTTCAAGTAAAAAATTTCCAGAACGAAGTTTTTAAACCAATTATGATACATGCGTTCTGTTAGGCAATCAGCCTCATAAACGTGACCTATTTATTTGTGAACCTACCTCTTTCTTGTTTTTGTGAAAATGAAAAAGTAAAAAATGTTGAAAATTTTTATTTCCCTCCCTCATGTTAATATTGACTGTAAACTAACAATTGCAAAAAAAAATAGGTTTAATAGCAACCTAATCTGCCAGCTGTCAAATTTCAAGAGAAAAAAAATCATAAGATTGATAAAACAGCAAAAGAACATTAAGCTATCTGTTTCAGCAAACCAAAATTACTTTCCTACCAACCCAATAGCTTAAAATAAGCGTCATCATCATATTTTAAGTTACCACTCCTCTTTATATATACCGGGTGGCCATAATTAAACTGACAGTGCTCATAGTGTTCTGTAGCGCGATCTATTTGCGAGAATGACGCCACGTTTTGTAGGAAGATTAAACAAGACGGGGACGAAGGATTCCGCGAAAAAAAAATAGTTCCAAAATTCACCGCTAGGGGAATATTTGGCGCTGTGTAATAGAACACAGTGTGTTAACAAATGCAAATTAATACGGAACAAAATTACCTTTTATTATGCACATTTTCTGATTTAGTTCAAGTGCAATATCGCAACACTTTTAAAAAAGCGTAAAATCTACACAAAAAAATGCGTAAAGGTAACGGTCCTGTGTCAGTTAATGGGCTAAAAGCAATGATTGCGACGTTTGAGAAAACAGGTTCTCTAAAGGTTTAGTCAGGCAGAGGACGAAAACCTGTACCACAGGATACAATTGAAACAGTTGCCACGGCGATTATCGAAAGAGGACCAGACAATATTGTTGCCACCTCTAGCGCTCGTGGAGTAGCTCGAAATATGGATATGCCTTACAGTACGGTATGGAAAATCTTACGAAAGATTATCAACTTGTATCCGTACAAGATCAGCCGTGTGCAGGAGTTACTGTACCCCGACGATGATAAGCGATTGACTTTTGCTCTCAACTTTCTTGCCAGAATGGAAGTGGACGCTGCTTGGCCGTGCAAAATCTGATGGGGAGACGAGGCCCACTTTTACCTGAATGGAATTGTGAATACCCAGAACTGCCGAATTTGCGATGACAAATCACCATATGCAGTCACAGCAATTCCCTTACATTCACGAAAGGTAACTGGTGTGGGTTTGCAGCGGAATTTATCGTAGGTCCATTCTTCTATGAGAACATTACCCCGACAGGACCGGAAACCTGTTCTGTTACCAGAAAGAAATATCGTCACATGTTGAACAGCTTTGTCATTCCGGCACTTCAGCAAAGACAATGCCTGGGGGAAATGATTTTCATGCAAGATGAAGCCCCTCCACACGTTGCTGTACGGGTGCAACAGATGCTACGACAGAAATTCACAACAGAAAGAGCCATTAGCCGCTACTTTCCAACTGCATGGCCACCTCGGTCGCCTGATCTTACCCCATGCGACTTCTGGCTATGGGGTTACCTTAAGTCCAAGGTCTATCAAGGAGGGGTCCAGGACCTGGCTACGTTGAAGGATAACATATCACGGACTGTACGGGAGATTCCTGCATACATGTTACTTTCTGCTGTTGTGCATACTGTGCACAGAATGCAATATGTAGTCCACAACAACGGCAGCCACATTGAACCTCATTTGAATGCAAAATAAAAGGTAATTTGATTGATTTGCATTTGTTAACACTCTATTTTCTATTACACAGCGCCAAATATTCCCCTAGCGGTGAATTTTGGAACTAATTTTTTTTTTCGCGGAATCCTTCGTCCCCCGTCTTGTTTAATCTTCCTACGAAATGTGGCGTCATTCTCACAAATAGATCGCGCTACAGAACACTGTGAGCGCTGTCAGTGTAATTATGGCCACCCGGTATATAAAGAGGAGGATACATATATATATATATATATATGTGTGTGTGTATATATATGTCACAAACAAACATTACTTATGAAAAATTTTTAAGCTGTGAATACCTCACTTAAACCTCAAATCACATTATTTGCCACTAATTGTAAATATGCTGTAAACAGAAAATTTGCTGAAGGTGAACAATAAGATTTGAGCCTTATGTAATTCCTTAACTTTCTCTTAAAAGTGACCTAATTATTTTACAGTCAGTTTTGATTGAATAAAACCAATTTAGAATTCTTAGCGTTGTACTATGTTTGGAAAATAAGAGAACATGGCATGAAAGTCACAAATATTCGTTTTTAACATTTTCATAGTGCTTTACACAAATATAACATATGCCAATATCTGATGCAATATTAGCTAGCTTAGAAAAGAATTTATTTTATGAAAGAATTTATTACTCAAATCCGCTATGGGCTTGATTTCCTCAAGCCAAAAACTGATTGAATTACATTGTCTTCAAAGTTTACATGATCATTACTGCGTGTTAAGAGGAGGTGAGGAGTTCGATATCACGGGTTTCAGCGGAGTTATGTTACATCTGTTTGATTATAATTAACTACTTTCTAACGAAAAAGAGTCCCGACAAGTAGCAAATGAATTCCTCCCTCTAAACGGCAAGTTTCCAGTATCAAAGCGCATTAAGATTTATCTGTTCCGAAAGCGGGTGAAAAGGTGCCTCCCGAAGTAGCACAATCTGAAGGCACACGCTGGACTCAGGCAGGTAGAATATAGATCCGAACTACCTAAATCACTTAGTGATCCACAAATCGGAATAAAGGGAAACACTCAGGGAACATTCCCTCAAAAGACGTCACAGAGGGCAACACTGTTCACTGGTTGTCTCTCATCTCGTCACAGTTTAGGAACAGTAACTCTAGATCAAGCCAGGCAACTTGTTACACGCGGGTCACTGTGTGACCCTTTCGTAATTTCAAGTGATCCACATGAGTTTCAAAAATGAATATATGAAAATAAAGTATAAAAAATATGAAATGGACAACACTTCAAAAATACATAAAAAGTAAACCGAAAATATATAACAACATTAACATTTTTGTTTGATTACAATGTTGCAGTAACGAACATGCGTTTTTATTTTTTAAAACATTGTAACATAATTTCCAGCAGATATTGATAAGTTTTGCAACTCCGATTTAGTTTTTAGACCGATTTATTTTCATACATGAAGCAAGAACGGAAGCAGTTTAACTACCAAAAAATCAGATGCTTGTATTTGCTTCAAGATGACTAACAAGCCAGATTTGACATAACTGACTTCACAAATTCAGCAACAGGGGAACCATTGATATGGAAGAGAAAAATAAAGTACATTGCCCCAAAAAAATTTCTGAAATGATATGCCAATGTTTTTCCAGCTTTCGATTCTACGATTCAAATTATACCAAACTCCCAAGTTTTGTAAAAATCGCACAGGTAGTTTTCAAAAATTAGCTGTCAAAATTTTAGCTCCTCAATGTTAATTTAATTTGGTATGTGTTTATCAATATCTCTTTTTTTATTAAATTTACTTGATTCCTTCTTTCAGAATTCGAAATTTAGGCTTAATCCAAATATAATTCGTGCATTTTTTATAATTCATTTTTAAAATTTGCATATTAAAATTAAAAGTTTTGAATTATAAAATTTTTACCATCTTCTTAAAGTAAATGCATTTCTAAGCATAACTGCAAAAATTAATACATTTTATTTTTTGTTATTCTAAAGACAATTCAAACGACAAAACGGTAATGGTCACATAAAGAAAATCATTTTCAGTGCCATCGCTTATAGTTTACCTATTACGACGAAATTTCGAAATTTTTCTACATACTTCACTTTTCCTTTCGCCCATTTTCTAAGCAATTCAGGATCCTTGCTTTTAGATCATCTAGGTATCCAACAATCAGGCACACGGAAGCATTTTCTTTTAAAGCAACGTCCTTCTTTTGCATGTTCCTCATATCTATAGAACGATTTGGATCATTAGAGAGACATGAAGTACTCTCTCGTACGCTACCGGAAATTAAAATGTGAATGGATTTTTTAATTCTATTTCCCTGGCGTCGACAAGCCCACTGTCACAACAAAAATACTCACCTTTCCTTTCATGGAATTAAAAGAAAACATTTAGTATTATTTAACCTTCAAAATGATAGTTTTTGGTTTGAATAGCAGAACTTGACATATTTTTTCATACGTTTCTATCAGACTGATACAACTGAATTCTCTTCATTATAAAACAGCTCATTTCAATTCAGTTTCTTCTTTTACGCTTCTTCAGTTTTCTCACTTCTTACCAGGCGTTGTACACGTAAACGTGGAAGCCACTAATACCTCATGTTTTCTTAATTTTATCTTTTACCTATTACTGCTACAGCCAAATAATGGACTGTGATTAATGTCAAGTAATCGGTTTATTTGTTTTATATATTAATCTTTGATAATGTAACAAAGTATTTTAATGAAAGTATATGAATAATATATGGAGGTGACAAACGGCCATTCAACCAAAACGTGCACAGCTCTTGTGCTACTGGAAATAGGTGGTAACGCTGAGCTTGACGGCTTCGCAAATTAAATATCTATCGGGTTTATGTAGGATAGTTTAATAGACGACTATACTTGTAACTTACATCTGAGGGTACTCCAGTCTGTTTTCTATAGCCGCAAAGAAGTCAAAATTATATACTCCACAACCAGTGGCGGCTCATAATAAGCACTGTCGAAATGCAGCACCCCCTGTTTCCACTTATATTATTTTTAATATTTAATATAATGAGCCCTTTTTCTTTAATTCTTTCTTTATACTTCTACAATATATAATCCTTAAACTTAATGTCAGTAGCCATCCTCCAGTTTATGAAAAAGGTACGAAAGTTTTTGTATGGAACTGCGCTTCACAAGGCTGTTCTGTGCAAGCGCGCACAGAAAGCAGCACTGTCGCTCTTGCAGTGCCGAAATTCTGGAAACGTGATTATTTCTTACTCCGCGCGTGTTATATTTGGCTGTTCTGCCCATGCGCTCTTAGGAAGCTGTCCACAACACAACACCAATATACGAATTCTGGCTTGTACTGGGGGTTAAATGCTGACACAAATTCACCTTTTCTGTTCTGCGCAAATTTAAAAGGCATCTAGTATTTCTAATTGCACTGAACATTTACAAACATCGAAGTCTTTTCAGAAATTCTAATCTGAAACCAACAACATTGCAACCAAATGCTCTACTGATCAGAGCATCTTCTTTTCTAATACTTCAGTGAAATCTGGTATGCTAAATGTTTGCATCTTGTTAGTAAATTCATAAGTCGTGTGCATTCGTCTAGGCTAGCTTAATTAATTCCATCTAATTTAAAATTATACAATGCAATGTAATCTTTCCGAATTGTTAAATTTAAAATATACATATTTTTTTTATTTTTGAAAAGAGAGAAAAGAAAATAATCTGAGTGAAAAAAAAAAGTGGCATTTATAAATAAATTTGTGGATACCTAAAATCCGAATAACTAAAGCTCTACCATACCTTAATTTTACTTGCAATCAGTCTATAGATTAATTATTTCACTGAGAGTTTTTACTTCCTTTTTTCGAAGTAAAAAGGAAGTTTTGCAATCGCGAAAAATTTCGGGTACCATATTTCAACGAAAATATCTGTTTTGGGAATTTAACGATGTTTTTGACTGGCATTCGTACATAAGGACAGAATAGAGGACTCTTTTTTCCAAAAAGAATAATAAACAGATTTAAAATGGGTTCTGAAGTGATTTTTTCGTAGCATTTGTGCGTACGTACATATGTATATATGTAAGTATCTCGCATAACTCAAAAACGAGTAGCCTCAGAACGTTGAAATTTTGTATATGAGACTGCTAAATAGCATGTAGATATGCACATCCTATTTTGGCTGTAATCGGCCGCACGAAAAGTATATAAATTTATGTATATATGTATCTACTCTGTTACTCGGCTCAATGAGTTCAGTGTTTTTATTCTTATATGTTGGTAAATCGTGCATTTTGCTTTAAAACTGATTGAATTATGTTGTTCTTATCTTCCGATTAAGGGTTATATGCCTTTAGTAAATCTGCATGCAAGATTTGTAGAGATATCAACAATTTAAAAGTTAAAACAGGCAAATTGACAACCTTGTATTCGGCGTAGATTTTGTAAAATCCCAATCGATTTCGAGAGCAAAACGGATCCCCCTTCATCAGGAGCAAAAAATTCCGCAAAAGCGAGAAAGCGAATGTCGATCATATTTATACCCTACAGGCGACCAATTGAAGAGCAGATAGCGCCATCTTTCGGCAGAAATAGTGACGAAATATGAAGGGCTAAGTAATTAGAATTTTGAAAGCATTAGGCAAGACTGGATTGGAATTTTGGAATTGAAGGCAAGACTGGATTCCAATCGAGTCTAGCCTAATGCCTTCAAAGTTCTACTAACTTAACTCTTCATTTTTGTTACTACTTCTGCCGACATATGAGATTCCAATCCAGTCTTGCCTAATGCCTTCAAAATTCTACTAACTTAAACCTTCATTTTTCGTTACTATTTCTTCCGAGAACTTAATTAATTGAATGAGAAATACTCAATCGTCTGTGAAAAAGTATCTTTTTTTGTTTAATTTCTTTTACACATCGTTTTAGATTTATTATAGTATTTGAATAGAACATGTGGCAACGATTAGGTAATTCTTCAGATGATATACATAATTTTTGTGCATTATGAGCTATAAAATGAATGCGATGTAACGCTGTTAAGTAAACCTAACGCCAGAGTGTCACTATGGTAAACCAAATTAGTGAATTTTAAAGAGTACAATTATTCTATTGTGGTTTATGCGCTATCGATTTTATGCGCTAGATTTAATTCAATCCAATAAGTTTAAATGAAATGTAAAATGCGTATAATTTAATATACCGTACAAGGAATTCATGTAGTGTACACATCAGATTTTTTTATGAAAGAAGCATAGTGTTTGAAATTATGAAAGAAAAAATTCAAATCCACTTTAACATAGATGTTGAATAGAATTCTAACAGAAAACTTAAGAAAAAAATTGAAAATCTACGTTGGAATACGGCTGCTCTTTCTGCCCATTTTAAAATTTTTAACTTTTTTTTTTCTATTTGATTAAAACTTTCATAATTTTTGAGTTTCGCGACAAGCACTGTAATGCATGATTTCTTAATTTTCAATCGGACTACATACGCCTCACACGAACATTAAGCTGTTTCATACCGAAAGGGATGCCTTAATAGAAGCCTCTCAAAATGGTGAAATGCACTGTAATGCATACACAGGAAAAAGCACAAAATCTATCTATTCAGCTTGTTTGCCGACTCTGAAAGTTGGATCGAAGAATCAGTATTCTGCGGTATCATCTACTCAATGATCGGTAGATCACTATAAGTATTATTTAACTTATTTTTCGATCGAAGGAAACAGTTTAAAATAATGTCCAGTACGTTACGTTAGACCGACAAATATTAATCATAGATTTCAGTTCGAGGAATGGAACTGAAATAGAAGAGAGAGAGCTTAAAGTTCAATTAACATAAAACTACGAACTCATTTCTAGTAGAATATTGCATAAAATGAGTATCATAGCACTATGCATGTTAAGATACTTCTTACTTAACCGTTTTGTCTCGATCTAGAAATGGTATCCTAAATAGACAATATATGCTTTATTAAAACTGTTTTGCTGTTATTCTTTTATTCACACCGCCGTTCATGATGTGATAAGTTATTTTTCAGAAGTTATATTTCATTGAATTCACATTACATTTAAAACTGGTGTTAACAATGGTACATAAACAGAAAAGCATTTGGAACAGAAATCGAAGTTTGTTTCAGTGCCTGCGGCCTTCCATCGCGTGTGTCCTTTAGCTAATTAATATTTTATAAATGGAAAGGGATTAGAACTTTGTTGCCATTTAATTAGCTGAGTTTCTGAACTCATTATTCTTCAACGTATTTGTTTAATAATTATTTGTAAAGACGCATGTAATATTTCTTAATCTTTTCCGGGGGATATTATTCATCATCGATAATTATCGGGTTCAATTTTGCACTAATTCCATTCAAAACGCTGCCTTGAATGGCCAATGTGTTGTGAAATTTGGTTATATGCACAAAATCAGTAATATTTAGAATATTAGAAAAGATGTTTTAATTTAAAAATACATTGTAGTCTTGAATTCGGAGGGTAATTTTTAAATGGGCTAGCGAGTGTTACAATTAAGTTTTAAAAGCACATTCGTGTTTCCAATAAAAATAAAATAACCCACAGATTTTAAGAATTTACGCGTCATAACAGCTTCTCTTAATAATTTAGAGTTTGTAGAGAGAAACAGCTTTGTTGACAAATTTAAAACAGCTTTAGTTTATAAATTGTGGGTTTATAAGGAGTGTTTCGTAACATAAAATTTAATAGGAATCTACAAGCTATGTGACTCGCAGAGTAATCACTACAAAAATAAATCCACTTCCGTGTGATTTGTTGAATATCACAACATTGCAATAAATTTAGCTGTAGGTGGTATGGAAATAAATTTCGATAAATAAGCATATGCTTAAATATGCTTATACGTAATGGTAGCCTAATATTTACACCTTATTCAGTTAAACACTTCAATTTCAAAAACTGATGTGTGAAAAATTGATATTTAAATAATTTACAGAGGCTGTTCGCACATTTTTTAGACGATTTTGGTAAGCGGTAATAAAAAATCCTTTGCTGCAAAAAAAGTAATTGCAATTGCACTATGTTTTAAAAAGTCAAAATTATCGTCTGTGGCTTGGAAGTTTTGTTTTTATTCAAAATGACGAATTTATCAAAGCAGTGCTTCGAAGGCTACATTTACGCTCTTTCCGAAGAGAAATATGCATACTCCGTTATCCGAAAACGATGTGAGAGTCATGGTTTTGTGATATCTAAAGCGTCGATAGGTAATATCATCAACAAGAGAGGAAAAAAACGTCAAATTGGAGCCTCAAGGAGGACAAAAATTCCAAACAAGTATCCAAGGAAAAAACTGACATCTTCGACTATTGCAAAGGTACGTACGTTGTTTGATGTTAAAAGAAAATCCCCCTAGTCAAAGGGCAGTTGCAAAATCATTATAATGCTCGGTGTCTACCGTAAACAAAATGACAAAAGATTTAAATCTTAAGAAAGCGAAAAAACGCAACGCAATGTGCATCGTCTTCATCCAAGCATATCGCTCAACGCAGGACACGCTGCAGAATTCTATATGAGAAACACTTATCCAAAGAAAAATGGAGAACAATTGTCACAATAGATGAAGCATGGGTGTGTTTAAATGATTGTAACAAAAAAAGACCCATTTACGCTCATGTCCATAAATTAAGGATAATTCGGAGTCACGCAGAAATCGAACTCTAAAATAAATATATCACCTGTAAAATCACTACACACATCTTCAAGAATCATATGCAAATTTCAAGAAGTAACCAGATGACACCGATGGTACGTCACAATGACAACAGTGTAAAAGAGTGATATATATGAGGAATACAGGCAAAGAAGTAAAATTGTGCGCAGGAGCTTTATAAGCACTTCAGTGCAATAACCGAATAGTTATGACACAAAGGACGCATTTGGATGATTTTTTACGTGGTAGAATTATCGGCCGTCTGGAATGTCGACGTACCCAACTGGAAATATCAGACGAACTTGGAATTGCCCACAGTGTCATCTCTAGGCTTTGGCAACGATTCCAAGATGATGGTAATGTGAGTAGACGTTACAGCACAGGTCGCCCATAAGTTACAACGCCGAATGAGGACAGCTATTTGGCAGTTACTGCCAAAAGAAACAGGCTGAGCACAGCTTCAGACCTGTTTCGTCAGCTCTCTTTAGCCACTGGTATGACAATTTCAAGGCAGAACGTGTACAGACGCTTAGGGCAGATTGGTCTATATGCTCCTAGACCTGTCAGATGCGTTCCATTTACTGCAACTCACTGTCGCCTGCGGTTAGCCTGGAGTAGAGAGCATGCATTGTAGACACCTCAACAGTGGGCTTGTATGATGTTTTCCGACGAGTCGAGGTTTAGCTTGCAGTCTGATTCTCGGCGGACTTTCATATGGAGAGCTCCAGGTCCCGTTACCACCAAGAAAACATCATTGAACGACACCGTTAGGCTAGCAGTTTGAGTCTCGCCGAACTCTCATATGGAGAGCTCCAGATACCCGTTACGACCAAGAAAACATCATTGAACGACACCTTTACGGTGGTACAGGAGTGCTCGTTTGGGGTGGAATCAGTCTGGGTTCCAGAACTGATCTGCATGTTCAAATTGGAACCATGACAAGCCAAATCTATCGGGACGTCATTCTGGAACAACATGTACGTTTTTTTCGGGTGCCATGGGCGAACAATTTGTGTTTATGGATGACAACGCCCGTCCTCACCGTGCAAGCATCGTAACCGAATGCCTTCAATCGGAGGATATCACCCGTACGGACTGACCAGTATTCTCACCGGACATGAATCCAGTAGAGCACGTGTGGGACATGCTTGACCGACGAGTTGCAACCCGTCAACCTCCTCCTACATGTCTACCGGAACTTCGGAGAGCATTGCGTTTTGAGTGGTGTAATATCCCCTAAGATCAGATCGATAATTTGATACTCAGCATGCCTAGGCGTTGTACGGACTGTATTGCATCGTCTGGGAGACACACAATGCATTAACAATCATACTAACCATGTAATATTGGTTTTTCGTAAATAGGATTTTTTTTGTAATTTGCTCCAGGGAGAAAACATCGCTAATGTTTTTAATAATATCAAACATATAGCATCTTTTTTTGCTCTTTACCTTTTGTTTAATAAATAAGCTTTACAAATAAGTCAAATTTGTTTTGCTTCTAACTCTTCCTTTGCCTGATTTTGCATTATCCTTAATTTATGGACATGAGTGTATTATCATAAAAGGGGAGAAAAAAATTTAAGTACATGGTTCAAAGAATCGAAAGAAAGTCTTTCTAAGGGATTCATGATTGTTGCTGGTTTTTCTTATAATGGCAAGTTAAAAATAAAGAGAGTCCAAAAAAATGTCAAGATTAACTCTAAATACTATCAGGAACATATTTTATCGCCGATTTTTCTGAATGAAATACCATCGCTTTACCCACAGTGCCATCAGTCTGTGAGACTCCACCAGGACAAAGCTAGCAGTTACACATCAAAATCCTTTGTAAATTTTCTAAAAGAAATGGAACAAAAAACTGGTATCAAGGCCATACCCTTCACTGATATCCCTACTAAATCTCCCGATGTGTCACCTATGGAGTTTTGTGCTTTCGGTCTTTTAAAAACTGCATTATCCGAACGTTGTCCCAAAACCCTAACAGGACTCTGGAAAGCTTTTCGGGAGGAATGGGATAGAATACCTCATCTGACACTTCAAAAGGTATTTTTATCCTGGAAATTGCGGTGCCGAAAGATAGTTCAGAATTTTAACGTACATAGAACATTTAAAACACAAGAATTTTATGTAATTTAGTTTTGTGGATACAATATACATCGTCTAAAAATGTGCGAACAGCCTCTGTAGATTATATAATAAATGTTTGCAAAACTTTCTATAGTAAAACCAATATTACAGTAGCCACTTTCTTTTCAGAAATCCTACTTTAGCCAATATTTATAGTTTGAAAAAAGCTGTTACATATATATGATTCTCAAAAGGCAGCGAATACAAGTAATTGTGTCTTGTACCAAATGTAAGATAATTGAAAATATTAATATCTTTACATGCAATATTTAATTTTCATTCTCATAATATTAAAAATGCTAATCAATAATGGGTAAAAAAAGTTGCAAAAAGTTAAAATAAATCAATTTTCTTTATACTGTATTACCTAAATGTCCATGTAATACGAATATTAAGTGAATTAAACCCTACTCTGTTCCACTCAGCATCTCTCATTACGCTGTTCAGCTTTGCTTTCAAGGAAGTCATAATCTCATGTGTAGTGAAAATCATGATATTATGCTGAGCGATATCATGCTTCCAAATCATGAACATTATGTTCACTTTCTTGCTTTGAAAGTATGATATGCTTTGTACCAAAGTTCAGCTTTGAAATCATATATGCAGCCAGCAGCTCGCCTGCTATCGAAACCGTGTAAAACTTGCGTTATTTTCGGTTCTAAAACATATAATTAACCCAGAGATTTGAATATCACAACTTGCGTTTAGAAAGCTTAAGTACCTTCTTTGTGCAGGTTATTGAAGCAAGCAACACCATACAGAGTTAAATGATGCATCTAGACAATATTTTAAATTGTGGCATTAACAGGATGTTTGAATATTAAAAACCACAAGAAAGCTATCGGCCAAGGAATGGAGATGCTTTAGTATATGATTTTGTAAGGCAAACTGACTCGCATTCATGTCACACGTGGCAAAAATAAAACATGGAGTCAGCTCATTGTTCTGGTATCCGAACCGTGTTAAACGTGCAGCATCTTGGGCTTTAAAAATATAATTATATTCACAATGATTATAATGAAATTTTGTTATGCATAGGAAATTTTAGCTTTTTAAAATTTGAATTATAATTCTTGGAATATATCGTTAAAATCTTGTTATGGGAACTTTAGCTCATGCAAATCAAACAAGTTCTTGAGGTATTAAAAAGATAATAATAGACCTCTCTGAAAGTATGTCGTGGCTGGTGAAAAGGATCCCGTGTATGATCTTCTTTTCAGCTCTCTTACATTTGAAAGGGTTTTTCATTAAAATCTTATTGCGTATTTGGCTATCTTATATAGAAAATATAAGTTGCTTTTATAATTTTGCAATTCTGTTTGCTTAAAATTCCATTTCACACGATAAATCTCGTTCTTTTATTTATCTTTTAAGAAAAAGTAACTTGATAAAAATCATGTACTGTATGCATTTGGTAAGAATGTAATTTGATAAAAATAAGTAATAAAACTTTGATAAATATAAATATTAGGATCTTTATTTTATAATTTAGTAGAAAATGGGTCGTTTTCTAATTTACATGTTTTGGAGATAGATTATTTTAATTCCACGAAGTTCTTAATCGTACATGCAGAATTCAAACAGATGATGTTTTTGAAAAAGTTAATTCTTGCCTTATATTTAATACAACGGTTTTGCTTTTCCCTCGAAATGTATGTAGAAAGGAAATTATGTTATGTTCAAATAGCAAGTTCGCCTAGTATTTTAGAGAGGATGAACTGGAAGCTCTGTTAGTGTCCAACATATTAAGACCGCTGTATGCTGAGAGTTCGACCCGGGTTCTATCTTAGGCAAAAGGTCCGACTGCGCGATTGGATTTCGTGGACTTCCCCCTGTGTAAAATGAATACAAGCCAGTTCCTTTTCGTCCCTCCCGAAAGTCTTTTAAGAAGATATCTCGACCCTTAGGCTGATAGCTCTTGTGTTCTTTGCAATGATCAAATACCTAACCTAACTTAACCCAAAGATACACAACGCTTAAGCCTTGCATTTAACTTAACCCTCGAGCCTTGCATTTGCGAGGTATACGTTAATGATTACGTACCTGTTCACAATTTAATGCAGGATGCATTAGTGCGGATCTGATTGCGTACTTGTAGCTTCAATATATTTTATAAATTTGAAGTCACCTAAGTAGCTGCGAACAGTTTACAGAAGGTTTAGTTATAGTTATTCATAAAAGGAGTAGCAAATAAATCTTTAGATGAGTTTTAACTTTGTATGTTGCTAAAGTTCCGAGTTTACATTAGTTTACGATAGCAATAAGTCTTTTCAGAAGAGGAAAGTTGGGCAGTGTAAAATAATAAGTTAAATATGGACAATGAAACCTTTGAAAAGTACTTCCGTATAATTATTTAAAACTATTTTAAATAGTTATACTGTAGTAGTCTTATAAGGTTTTTGACTTAACATTTTATCTCAAGTTAGATAACTTTTGAATAGAATATTATAAGTGAAACCTTTTTTTAACTGAATGATGTCTCTTGTGGGAACTATTTGCAACATCATTGCAACGCTTTTACAGTGAGTTGAAACAAATGACGGCGAATAATTTCATAACCTTTCCACGCCTGAGAAACTTAGACACATCTGTCAAAGTAGATATCCAAAAAAGTGACAAAAACGTGTTCACGTCCCATTAATCTTAACAGTTTCAAGAAGTGATCAATCACCTTGAAGTCTTGTCTCTTGTTTGGACCTCAAAGGTGATTGGTCAAAGATTAGAAGGTTTAGATCACAGCTGTTGTTCTTTTCCACAAATTCCATTTCTACAAGCATTTATCTATTAAGCAGGTTCATCTCTGAAAATTTTATACTAATGGAAAACCTGATCTGATATTGTCACCTGAAAGTGTTTAAATATTATTATAAATATATACACCATGAAATAAACAGTGGGTTAATATCTAATTCTTTTAGAACTTCAAAACTTCTAAATGAATATCCTATAGTTCCAAAATATCGTCGAATGTTAAAACCTCGAAATTAAAAATACCGTTTACTCGAAATATTTAGATAAAATGATTTTCATTAAATGGTCAAGATATTTGTAGAAATTGCGCACAAATATTTGCAATATAAGGCAAAAGATAATGAGAAAATTTCTGATGAAATTTCTTTCGACACGAAATAAATATGTGAAACGTAGGCAAAGTTCAGAAATTACTTTTATTCATACACAAACTCGTAATGGATTACAACCAGTTATCGTATTTTTATATTTATTTTGACATTTGGTAATATTTCGCTTTAGAGCAACAGCAGAAATTAAAAATAAAGCATTAATGAAAGTAATAGAAATAAAAACAGAAAAAATTCAAATATATTGCATTTTTATTTCTCAAATATATTTAATATTTATGAGGTTACGTTACTTCAGAGCAACAAACCGCATATTTCAAATTTTCACTGATCAGCTTGCTTCTGCAAAATTGCTTCAGATCCAGCAATCTTAGCGATACAAAATTTACTTTCCAATAGAACGGTCGGCTTGTTATCTCAACTTAACACTAATGATATATAATTAATAATGTATAATAATCTACATTGGAGGAATGCCAAAATATTCCATTTAAATCACAAATTAGAGCGCTTTTTAAGCTCAAATAATTTGCGTTCTGATGAAGGCTTACCGAACAAACATTATTTGTATAAAAGAATTAGCATGCCGGATATAATAAAATTTGTAAATTGAAAATTTTATTTTACGTTTACTAAATTAACAACTAACGAGAAAATTTAATAGCGTGAGAAGGTTATTTTTACTTCCTTCTACGAAGTAAAGAAAATATTGTAATCACGAAAAATTCCGGGTACCATATTTAAACGAAAATATCCATTTGGACGGCTAGCGAAACTCTTTTCCCTCAAGCGAATTATAAAACTGATTTAAAATGGATTCTGAAGATATTTTTTTCGTGGCGTCTGTACACACGTACCTATGCATGTATGATATCTCATGACTCAAAAACGAATAGCCCTGGAACTTTCAAATTTTGAATATAGGACTGATATAGCATGTATTTGTGTACCTCCCTTTTTGCTGGCAATCGGCTGCACAAAAAGTATATAAACATATAAATATATACCCACTCTGTTACTCGACTTCATGAGCTCAGCGTTTTTATTCTTATGTATTGGTAAATTGTGCATTTTCTGCTCTAAAAACTATTGAATTATGTTGTTCTTATCTTTAGGTTAAGGTTTTTATGCCTTTAGTTAACTTCCACGCAATAGTTGTTGAATTATCAACAATTTAAGTGTGGTTAGGCCTATTGCTTTTACCATAGCTGCCATATTTGTTTACATTTGAAACTTACCAGAATAGTGGATTTGTTGCAAATTTAGAAAAACTAAGCTTCGCATAAACAAAGATAACGTCTTTTTTTGTTATTGCGAATTAAAACATGCTTAATCCTACCTGGAATTATCATTTAAGTTATTAATTTATCCCATATATTGACTCAGCGTCTATCAAAATTTAAATCAGTTTCTACGCTTTCAGTGTCTTTTTGCCGACTGAGACCAAATGCAAACTTTCAGTTTTTGTGCACCGAAAAATCTGTCTTCCTGCCGGTTGACCGAATTGCTTGTTTTTGCGTAGAAACTCTAAATTTAATTGTAAAAATTGTTATTTAATTTGTTTTGACTGTATTTATATTTTATATCTTTCTAAGTTTTAAATTTTTAATAAAGATATTTTAAGGTGTTATGTATTTTTGCCTTGTCGTGAAGTGAGAACTGAATTAATTGAATGAGAAATATATCTCTAATGAAATTCGAGGAAAAAATTTAAATGAAATGCAGCAAAAAAAGCGTATAATTTAATATAGCGTACGAGGAAGTCATGTGGGCTACACATCAGATTTTTAATTTAGAAATGTAGATGCCAGAAAACGAATAGTGGGTATAAAATTGTTCGATTTAATAGATATGTAACTAATCAAGTGTCATTTACAGGCGTATACAATTTTTCATAATGTATTTTGATTAATCACATTTACGTAAAGATCAAGTGTCGTATGATCCTCAAGCTCTTCCAGATTAACTCGATTGAGCAGAAAAATTAATTACCATTGCTCCGTTAGTTCAAGTCAATCAATTGAAGCAATTATGTTATCTTACTTGATAACATAATTGATCTTGATGATTTTGAAAATTTGGTTAAAAAATCCTGTCTCTAAATTCGATTTCATTTTGGAAAATATATGGAACAAATGAAAGATTTTTATCATCTTCCTTTTTATTATTTCTAAAAATTAATTATCAATAAATATATCAATAAATATTTCTACATTATACAAAAAAAAGTATCCTTAGGGTGACCTGATGAGATTTTTGCACTATGCAGGGTTTCCTGATGCTGACCAAAATCTCAGCGCATATCAGCAGGACCTCGAGGAATGTCCCTTAGATCTCCAAATTGTGTCACCTTCACTGCATAGTTTCACTTCGGTATATAACCAATCACATCTCTATGTCCTCACAACAGCGTATGAGAATAGTGTGAGAATTTCTTTAAGTCCTATTTACCGTCTCTACGGGATATCTACAGAATCTCCTTGAATGATCAGTGCAGGACAGAAGAGATGTTATGCATACTTAAGGAGTGTTGTGCGGACGTCTTTCTTGTGGAATACTAGGTATTAGTACATCCTTATATAGTAACTATGGGGCAGTAAGCGATATTGTGAGAACGTTCTACTTAAGCTATTTCTTGAGTATTCTTAATTTCAGTTCATTCAATACTTAAATTGATCAAAATTTTTTAGCTTTAAATTAATGTTGAAAATATCACATGAATTCCTTTATATTAATTCTTTTGTACATTGTTTGAAGGTTAATTAATAGAGGGATTATTTAAATAGAAAGAAAGAGTGGTAAGTGTTTAAAGTTAAGCGATGTAAAACATATATCTGGATAAATGCTAATTAGTAATAGGACACTAAAGAAAATATTATTCAATACGTTTGGGTCATTTAAAGCATCAACTGGCTGATAATTATGATTTAAGTATACGATTTAAGTATCTGTTTATGAGATTGCAGACGAGAAAAATTTTTTAATTTAAATTAGTTTTTTTTTTCTTATGTAACATACGTAAGGTATGTCGTGAATAACAAAAAAAAAAGTTTTAGGGGAATCAATGCCTACTTTAAATTCATTATGAAATTAACGTTTTGATG
>KK119111.1:50847-70587 GCA_000611955.2 Stegodyphus mimosarum
TAAAGCTAAATATCTTTGCAAAAATAAAAATTAGCATGAAACTGCATTAAGTTAAAATTCAGAAACGCACGGACGTTATTCTTGTCTCTGCTGTTCCACTGGTGTCTTCCTCACCTTCCCAGAAATGTCTACTTTCTTTCGTAGAGCTATGCGCTTACACCCCATTCAATCTGTGATTATTTCATTCTTAACGCAAACTGAACATAATTTTCGCGTTGAAACCTTTTGGGCTAAATCTATACAAATTTGATTTCCATCGCTGGTTGGAATTCTTTTAAAAATAATATCTTTTGAATTGGAAATCAGGTTGGAATCCTTTTAAAAACAGTCATAGCTTTTCATTTGGAAATCTGGCTGAAATTCTTTTAAAAACAACCATTTCTTTAAAAATAGTGATATATATAAAATATTTATAATCTTAAAATAAATGTACAATTTTAAAATTAAAAAGTGAACATATTGCTTTCGGCAGCTAATACAAGAACGATATTCAAATTAACAAGATTTCATAATGCTTCATAATGTAAGTCTACTTTTACTCCGCGTTTTCAGTTACTGTTGTAAGCTTCACTGTGTTAAATTTCACGAATAGGAAAAGAGGATGTAATTAATTTTTATTTGCACCAATGAATAGGTTTGCCGTTTCTGGTCTAACTGTGTTCGTCTTAAATCAACATTTCATCGTGTTCACATTTGTAACGCCCTCTTTAAGTTTTAGAATTTTCGAAATTATATTTTAAAAACCTTTTAGCAAAATTTTTAAGGTTTTAGTTTAAACTAACAAAGTTTTATGTTAATTTTTTTTTTCCTGTAAGCTCTTATTTCAACTTCCCGTTAGAATGAGCGCGCGTTTCAGCTTTATGCTAATTTGAAGTGGAGCCAAATTTTGGTATTTAAAAGGTTAGCAAGGAACTTCTCAGTGCGAGAGAGCTTTTAGTCTCAGATCACTGCTGCTCTGTTCGACGTTCGCCTGACTAGCTAGTATTCAAGTTCTAAGCCTTAGCGCTGTTACGCTATTACTTATTGAAGAAATCTAAGTGCGTTATTATTAGCTAAATCTTGCTACGCACCATTAATAGTTTAGCATAGAGGCCAACCTCGCGTTTATAGCTCTGTGAGCAACAACTACTTAATTTCTACTCACTTTATTTTAAATTATTTGATTGTTCAGTTTAGACCCAAGTGCGGTCATTATTTTCTGTTATCCCTTCCTAGTCGGGAAGCGGCTGTAAATATTGGTTCAATAAAAGGGTTATTTTAAACCCCTCTTACGTGCAGTTATTCTACTACTTAACCACAGTTATTCTTAACCACAGTTCAGTCTCCCAATGCTACTTCGATCGGTCTTTGTGGCAGTATCGTCGCCGTCTGTGCCTAGTTAGTGGACTTTAGAAAACTTGTTTTGGCGAGTAAGAGAAGCACGTATTAATGGGAAAGAAAGTAAAGAACTACCAATGTTGGGAGTGATAGTTTCTAAGCATATTTAGTCTATGCTGCTCGTTATAACAAGCGTAAATTAACTTCAGTATGCTACTTCAAATAATAAATTTTAATGTTAAAAAATAACACATGCATTACTCACATCTTTTCTGAGAATAAACTGTAGATACATTAGGTTATTTCGAAACAGGAGACATGAAAAATGGGCAACGCCTTCGCCGGAACTCGAACCACGGAAATATGCGCTCAGCGTGCTGACCACTACATGAAGGGATGCGAAAAAGGCGGGAGAAATACATTATAAAATTAATGTTATAGACTCTTATTTTAATTGAGTTTGGTTAGACTGTTCATAACACAAAATTCTTTTCCATATTCATTGGTGTATTCGATATCTGAGGGTTAAGAGCATAATTTATTTTTTAAAATGAATTTATAAACTTTCACAGCTAAATTGGCGCCCCATTTATTCGTTCACTGGAAGCAGCTGCTCGTCCCGGCTCTGTCAGTAGGGATTATCTTCAGAGATATCCCAGATGGTATAGTGAAACATTTTGTAGGATTTTGTAGGACTGAATACGCATTTAACTAATATGGGAACATTATATATCTTCTATATACAGTCGAATCCGGTTAATTTGACTACCGGATAATCGGACCACCCGTTTTTTCAGACCGAATTCTAAAGAACCGAAACAAATCCTATGTACATAAGCCTAATATTATTCGCTTAGACCAAAATTCCGTTTAATCGGACCAAAAAAACATGAGAGCGAATAAGAAACAGAAGCCACAAGTCGGCTGCGTACAGCGGATGTAGAGGTTGTCTGCAACATATGGGAGGATCTGTAGCTGAGCTCCTCAGGAGAATTTTTTATCAGAGGTTAGGAATTCCTGTGACAAGTGTGTGACAAGTGCATGACAAGAGCAAAAACAGTGGGAGGTGAACACGCTCACCATTTTCTTTGATCTTTCTTAAAACAAAGCCACTAGTAACCGCCAGCGAGGTTATTGATCCCACTGCGTCTCCGAGTTTCGAGGAAATGAACAATAGTTCCATCTGAAAGGAAATTCCACCTGTCAATCATGATTAAAGTTTACACGAGAAAACTATATTTTCACCACCCTTTTGGGATGATTTTGTTGCCAACGCTTTAAATGGCGAGCATTTTATCTTCCTCTTGATCCCGAAACACCAAGGTTTCTTCAGACCACTTTAGTCAGTGTACTGTGCGCGTGTCTTGTCTCCTCTGCCAAAATGTCACGACGGAACTTGACGTTAGCTGAAAAAATTGGTTTCCTGGATAAGACCAAGCAACAACCACGAAACACTCAGTCAGCGTCTGTTGGTGGAAATTACCGGATTGGCAAAGACTACAATTTCGCGCTTGATAAAACAAGAGAATGAGCTGCGAGAAGAATGGGCACAATGTGAAGGACGAGGAGGAACTTCCAAAAAACGGAAGCGTGAAGGCAAGAATCCAGACATCGATGAAGTCCTTAATGAATGGTTTGCCATTGTTACTGGACGAGCTGGGAGAGAAGCGGCCCAATGTTAAAATGCAAAGCAGAAGAAAGCACTAAAAAGATGGACCACGATGACTTTAAAGCTGCGGACGGTTGGTTGTCTCGATGGAAATCTAGACATGACATAAAATTCAAGAAAGCACACGGCGAGAAAGGAAGTGCTGATAGTGCAGGTGCTGAAAAATGGAAATCCACAAAACTGCCCGAGCTTCTTGAAACATTTTCAGCAGATGACATCTACAAAACTGATGAAGTTGGGGTGTATTATCGTGCTGCACCGGACGGCTCGTTAAGTTACGTTGTTGCACTGCCTGGCTCCAAAAAGGCGATGGATCGCTTAACTATTTTGTGCTGCTCAAACATGTCAGGAAAGGACAAAAGAAAGCTATTGGTTATAGGAAAAGTACTAAGTCTCGCTGCTTTAAAGGACTTAGGATGTACAATTTACCAGCTGTGTATCTTGCGAACAGAAATGCATGGATGACCTCTGAACTTTTTTAAGAATGGCTGAAGGATTGGGACAGAGAGCTACAACACCAGCTGAGAAAAGTGCTTCTTCTTTTTGAGAATTGTGCAGCACATCCTCATTTAGATTGCTTGAAGAACATCCAACTGTAATTTCTACCTTCCACGACCATAGCTTTGGTCCAGCCAATGGACATGGTCATCATCAAAAATTTGAAGACCCTATATCGTGCAATGTTGGTTAATTACATCCTTGAAGAAATTGAAGAAAGTTTGCTGACCTCATCGTCAAAAGCCAGCGAAGTCAGTGCAAAGGTCAGCATCTTAGCAGTTACACTTGTGGCTGACAGCTGGCGAAAAGTGAGCAGTGAGACAATTCAGAACTGTTTTTTTTTAATTGTGGCTTGAAGCACTTGGTTTTGGAGCTGGATATGGACATGCTCATTGAAAGTGAAAATGATGACGGATATGTGGAACTTCAACAGTTACAAAATTGCGAAGAATTTTTATCCATCGACAATGAGCATCAATGCTAAGATGAAAATGAAGATTACGACGCTGCAATCGTTGCTCGAGTTGCAGCAAACACACGACAGCTTCGGAAGACCTATAAAGGGATGATGATTATGCCGCTAATAAGTTGGTGCAAATGAGAACACAGGATGCCAGGAAATGCATTGAAACTTTGCGTCGGTATTTCATGCAGGAGGGAAATGAAGGCAGTCCCATTGCTGCATTAGATGTTCGTGCCTATTTTGTTCACGTGCAATCTACCAAGAGAACGCGTCAGATCACATTGGATAAGTTCTTCAAATGTTGACTGGAACTTGATAAGAACTTGTTTTTATTGTGCTTCGCATGCTAGGTATCCTGGAAATCGATTTTTAAAACTTGTTTCTAAATTAATTTTTTCAATGAAAATATTTTTGACTTTAGTTCTTGTTTGTACATGTATGTTCACCATACGTGTGTGCCACACAATAAAGGTCATAATTAGATTTTAATAAATGATTTACTTGTACATTTACCGTTTGCTACATATAGCACATCCCGTCTTAGAAAATAGGACATGTTCGTGTAATCGGAGGAGTCGGTTATTAGGACCGAAACGATAACTTCCCGATGTGGTCCGACTAACCGGAATCGACTATATTTAAAAGTGAAAAAATGTAATGCACATTTATAAAAATACTTATGTTTTTAAATTAGATATATCAAGAAATAAACCCATTTGTGTTTAAATCATTCAGACTGAAATGTTAAAAACAATGTTTTAGGTTATGCATCTATTGCTTTTAAAGATTTTAGTTAATTAATAAATGACATAGCTATTAAATGTAAAAGAATAATATCTTACGTTTTTCCGAATGGCAACAGGCTTGAACGAAAATTTAACAACGCAAAATTATGTTTCGAGACTATTTGTCCTTTTGGGCTACTAAAAATATTAATAATTTATGTAAAAAAATGAGAAATTAATTAATTAAAATATTGTAACGAAAACGAGAAAATTGTAATAAATTAAAATAAAACCGAAAATATTGTTGAAATGAAATATGTATAAATTCATAATAATAAGACATGATTGAAGTAATATATGTAGATTTTCTTTCTGTTTCTCTCTTTTTTTCCCCAAATGGCCGTACGCTTATTTGTCACTCATTTGTTAGGAATAGCTAGATCGAACACTCATTTAACCGTTTGATTGCCAAGAACGTTGCATAGGACACTAGAAGTGATATGATATTACACTTACGAGAGGCCGGAAGTTCTCATAAGCAACCCAGCATTACAGGAGATTCAAATGTTACACTAAAATTCAGACTGGCAGTCAGTCTCCGCTAACTGCTATGCAGTACATGGGAATGACAAAGTAAAAGTAAATATTTTTATTCGTATTTTTCGCACTCAGATATCTGTGAACTTTTATTTGGGCATCTAATACATTTAAAGAAATTTTCACTAACTGAATATAACCCATACGAATTGCTATGACTCACACATAACCATTTTGACAAGAAGGATATTCTTCCTCAGCTGCCGCATTACTTACTGCTTATTTTTGCTTACTTGCTGCTTACATTTACTGGTGTTACTTACAAGGTATTCCTTACCCAAGATGAAACGATAAATATTGCTCGATAATGTAAAGATACGCTGCAAATGCCTTATAGTTTGTACTTTGAACATTCAGCATTTGTGCTCAATTTTAGATAACACCTGTCTACATATAACAGTATCAGCTATGCAAGAATTCAGATTTGTATAAGATAATGTGTCTCATTCTTCATACTCTTCTGACATTGCTCCGATAGACTGAAATTTGGATAGGATTTGAGCCATTGCTTTTCCCCAAGGAAACCGTTTTCAACCACTCATGAATTATTTTGCAGTAGAAGACTAACCTCATTTCTAGGAATACTGATACACACAAAAGCGTACGATGCAATGTATACAAACGTGATGCAACTTACCTTGTCATACATTGGCAATAATATATTAATGCTTATGGAAAGCTGCTTTGATTAAATAGGTACAGTTCCTTTTATTACGTTCTTTAAAGTCCTTAAAATCCGCCATTTCATTTGCAACAACTAAGTAAATTGACATTTATTATTAATAACCACCAATAGTTAGTATTTGCAGCTTCTTCGAGATTAATAAAACAATTCAGTCGGAAACTTTGTAAACATTCTATCAATAGGGCGAAAAAAAATCGTATTTTGCAAAAATATGAGAAGTTTTATAAAGCATGAGTAAACGTATGCAGTAGGCGAAAATTAGCTTTACCAAATATGACTAAAATTTATTTGACTTTGATTATATCTACAATTTTCGCATCACTATATAATTTATTCAAATGATAAAAAAAGAGATTAGAAATTCTATTTAATTTCCTTTAATATTATAACCAAATAACACTATAAATTAATAAAACAAATCTGATGTACATGCTATATGACTTCCTTGTACGGAATATTAAATTATACACATTTTTTCTTGCATTTCATTTAAACTTATTGAATTGAATTAAATCTAATTCGTCGATAGCGCATAAACCACAATCGAATAAATGCACTTTTTAAAATATCCATAAATAGCAAGTAGGTATTAACCCGACACAACTAGAAAACCGAAGACCTTCCAGAGGCCTCCGAGTCATGATGAAATTGTGACTACAAGTTCTGCTACTAGTTAAATTAGCTCAAACAAAATGCGCTACATTACATGATACACGTAGGGATACATAGATGTGCAGGTGCATGCTTCATGGCGTTATCTATTATAGTGGGTATAGGGATCGTGTTTTAGGATATTATATATTGCAGTAGATACATGCGTGATGTTGCCACGTTAGTCAGCGTTTACTATCAAAATTAAGCTAGAACTATAGAATTATTGACAAAGCTTACACTTAAGTATTGTTGTATAGTTATGCTGAAACTCCAGCAACTCAATTTTGACGATTCATTTTGTGCTCTTACGTATGTTTTTGCGATAACTGATTTGTCGAAATTACATTATATCGAGCAGTACATTGTTATTTACATGTAAAGATAGATCACGACATTATATATTGTAGTGGTTAGAAGCAACTTGTTTCTAGTATATAGATCATGATTAGAATCCTGACTTGTTTACGTAATATTTACAATCAGCAGTCAAAAGTAAAAAATAATATAAAATAATAATAAAAAGGATATAAATAATTAAGTTTGAAAAAGGAAACAAAATAACCTTTATCCGCATACTTATGCGTATTACGTTCTTTTAGACATTTCTGCATACTTATGCTAATACATTGTCAACTTTGTCAGTCTCATTATATGCAATTTCGTGTGTTTTTACACACTAATTAGTTTACTATAATTACATTTAATGATACATTACATTGTTAATAATTTAGCAACTCAATTTTTACAAAGTATTATGTGTTGTTCGCTTCTGAGGTTGTGTTATGTTAGGGTCTGGGTGTATATATATATGTTAGGGTGTGGGTGTATACATGCATGTAATAAGAAACGAATTTAGGTCTACTGATGTAAGAACACTAAGACGTCGAAACGCAGAAATGCTGATGGCGATGCACATGGAAAGCATACTGGATAAAAATAATTCTGATTCCGTAGAATGTTAAAATATTGAATTCGTAATGACTAGAAACTTGGCAGTGGAGACAGATTAAATTCCACTTTTATTTAAATTCATATTTGTAGCTAATCATCACTTGACACTCTAATCGTGCATATTTCCAGGAAATTTACATTGATTCTGTTGCGATAGATAGAAAAATAGCACAGTGAAGTAACGTTCAAAAGGCTACAACGGTAGAAGCTAAGTGCGCAATTATTAAATAAGGAGGGCTCACCAAGAGAGGGTTTTGGTTTAGACTAGAAAGTATTCAGTTCTAGAAATTTTGAGTTCAGGTTCCAAATTAGCTTATCAGCATACAACCGAACAAAAATAGCCATGTAACTGCTATAACATCTAGTAGTGCACCCCCTTTTTTATTGCAATCGGAAGTACTAAAAGTATATATTACATACCAACCCCTTTACGCACCCTTTATTTTCACTCTCGTTGATCCTAGTCATACGCTTCCAATTGCACAAGTGTTTTAAATTGAAAAAATATTCATGTTGTGGTTACTTCAAAATTAAAAAAAATAATTTAGGACAAATAACGAAATCTAACTCTTAATGCTATCACCCTCTTCCTATATGTATATTTGGGAACGTTTTGATACTCCTTATGAAAAAATAAAAATGCAAGAAGTTTGACTCCCGATGACAAAAACTGACCTGATATATTTTAAAATTTGCAGTTTTTGATGTCATTTTCAGCTTGCCTTGAGGGATCGGTTTAATAAGTTAGAGTAATTCGAGGAAATGAGTTTAAATGAAGTGCAGCAAAAAAATGTGCATAATTTAATAGGCCGTAAAAGTAAGTCATGTGATGTCCGCATCAGGTATTTTCTAAAAGGAAAAAAGGTTTTAATTGAGCATCATATACTGAATCTTAAAAGTAAACAGCAAGAAAGATAATTAAATTATCCAGATCCTTCTATCTTATACCACAAGAGTAAATGAAAAATTGTTTTAATACGCATCATGTGCCCATAAAATTACTCCTTTGGCCTATGGTCTCCTAATTCCTACAGTTACATTTAATAAAATTTTATACTTATTCTAAAATATTAAACAGAAAAGGATTTATTTTTACATAAGAGAAACTGACTCAGATATTAAATTTCAAATTTCGGAAGTTTCCTTTTTTTGCTATACCTGGATGAAAGAACACTCTTTTAATGCTCTCCTTTAGAGGTCGGTTAAAAATAAACGATGATCATTTGACATTGAATTTGTCTCCATTTAATGACATTTCGTGATATTTCTGTGTGATTTAATAATGTGTCATATTCTATAATTACTTTTGCTACGTCGAGACCATACTCACATAAGTAATTCAAAAGTTTTCAAATGTTATACATTAATAATATTTATATATAGTTTTACCACTTCAGAAATCATAATCAAATTAGTACTCATATATAATTTAATTGAAAAAAGAATGCATTTTTCTTTTCTAAATTAATCAAATTATATTACCAATACTCTACGTTCCAAAACCTGAAACCTGTTACTATCTTCTAAATCACTAATTCTATAAGATACTATACACAAGATTTACTTTTTGAAAAAATTCACTGATCACAAGCTTTCAAGCTAGTCTGCACGTCATTGCTCGTCACATAATCTATTAACCTCAGAAGTCTTTCCGTAAACTGCCATTTCATTTTTAGTTAAGTACGGATTTAAATATTTCGCCTTTCAATTTATGTACTACCGCTGAATTATTAAAAAAGAAAAGATCTAAAAATTTAAAGTTAAATATTTGGTCAAATTCTTGCACGAGGGAGTCAGACGATTTGAAATTCTATTTTTTTAGAATAAATATATAGAATAAAAACAAATTTAGAAAAGTACAGATGTAAAAATACTGAGACGTAGAACCGCAGAAATACTGATTGCGCGTCACGTAGATAGCTCAGAACGTAGTTTAATAAATATTTTTTAGAAAAGTAGAGATGTAGGAATACCGAGACCTAGAAAGCTGTAGATCATGTAGATAGCTCAGAACGTAGTAGATCTACATTGAAGATGAAGAATTCTGATTGCGTAGTATGCTAAAATGTTGAATCCATAGTGATTAGAAAACTTGGCAGCATAGTAATATTAAATATTCATTTTCATTTCAATTGACATCTGTGGCCACAATTTACTCGGCACTCTAAGTTTGCATATTCAAGGAAATTTACATTTTTTAATACTGTTGCGATAGGAACAAAAGCAGCACGCCGGTGGCTGAACAGCAAGAGAGCTAGAAGCAAAGTACGCAGTTACCCAATATAGAGGCTCACCAAGAGAAAGGTTTTGGTTTAAGATAGAAAGGTTGCAGTTCTTGAAATTTTGAATTTAGATTCCGAATCAGCTACGTCATGAGCGTTACTCAAGCCATGAGACATAGATTTATCTAGAAATGACTCAGTCCAGAAATGTTATTAATTTTTTAGAATAAAGAGGAAATAACCAAATTAAAAAAAGAATTAGAAGGGTATTACTAAATTAAATTATACAGCTCATTTGCATATTTTTATCTTACATCTGTGGCATCGGTACTTACTTTTCTTGGATGTCTGTGCATTTACTTCAGAGATGGCTGTCTAGGGGTTGTCAATAAACTAGTCCAATTTATAAATAACTTGAATATTTAATGAGAAAAGCAATTAGTGCATATTATAAAACGATTGAATTCGCAGATGGAAATAGATAAGGCTATTTACAGATGTAGAGAAGCTAAGATCTTATAGCCAGAACACTATCTTTTCATCTTAATGGCGGAATCGTCTTTCTTCTATCAGCGTAAAATAAAGAGTTCTTTCACATAACTTGCAATGCCATGTGATTGTTGTGGACGATGCCAACCTACACATATATATGCGGATAAACTCTTAAATACCTAAACTATTAAAATATGCTCATTACGTAAAATAGTTGCGTAAATGCAATATACGTCTAAGACCATTGGCTGCGAAAACAAACGCGCAATAAAATTTGAATAAACATCCTGTATAAATGTTTGACAGTAACTCAAGCGCATTTTCAAAATGACATTTTAAGAGGGAAAAATATGGTCTTCCGTTCAATGCAGAATTTATGTTTTTTTCTGTCGGAAATTCAAAACTACGATTAATCACAGAAGATGAATAAGCATTGCTGAACTAAAGGACAAAATAGCTATTCGGGAATAATACATAAATTAAAGCCTTTCGATGATAGATGATTCGGATATCTTTAACAGCACTTTCAAGCACCTCCTGTATATTTTTCTTTCCGCTGATTAACTATTAAAAAAGTTTGGTAAATAATTTAAGTTCACTGAAAAGAAGAGAAAATTCAAATTTGTATTTAGAGATTATCGAACTGTTATAATTAGAAATAAAAATTATGAATAAAAAACTATATTGCTAGAAAGAATATCACTCAAAGTATTTTCAAGCACTTTACTCTGTATACTACAAGAAAACTTTTGTGCATAAAATGTTATTTGTATTCATTATAGGTTTAATCAATTTGAACTTTGCTATTGACATAGGTGATTTAATTCTTTCAAATGGTCACATATTAGCAGCAGCATAATGGGATACATCTCAGTCTCGCATCACACGGTATACTAATATCATGTGATGAATAATATTATAACGTTACAATCTACCCAAGAATATGTGCCCATAAAGTTAAAAATTGTCATAGTTATTAGCTGTTAAACCAAAATGGTATTTTTAGTGCTTTCCATTTCAAAATTTTCAGTCATTTTATATGTCTAATTTTTCAGAATATATAAATCTATAACCAAATATTGTTGCAAGAATTATAGTATTATAATTTGAAATAGTTACTTTTAATGAGAATAAAATTGCGCACATGCAGTTTTCTTGAGAGCAACTTTTGAGATCATTTCAGAAATGCAAAAGACATAGCGAGGAAATAAAGATGGTATAGCTACTCACATTATCAACATTTTACTTTTCTAAAAATATTCAAATATTATATTTGGAGACAAACATGATGAATCAGAAATATAATTAAATTAATTGAAGAAAACGTGATACTGTGCACTGTAGAAAGAAACAACATTATAATATCATAGCTAAATTATTGTTCTTTGAAAGCTAGAATACTTAAGAACTGTGCAGTGACTTATCGCAGATTTCTAGCGAGCAAATGACAAGTCTAAAGAAGATTTAAATTTATCCTTTATTCCAACTCAAGTAAAGAAGAGATGGCCTCTTCTCGGGCTTACAAAAAGCACGCACTTGGGCTTTAACTCAAAGTAGAAAATAAGAAACTAATCTAATACTAACTAAATTAAAATCAGCCGAAGCTACACTACAATTAACTAAACCTTATTTAATATCACCGGACAGACACATAACAATACGGAATAGCAGTAGGATTAGACTTGTAGCAAGAACGTAGCTGGAAGGTAGACAGGCGCTTCTTAGTTCTTCTAAACTCTTCTACTGAAGTGATCTAGACTTCAACTTAAATACTTATCTCTTCCTCATTTACATAAAACGTAATCCTGAAAAGTCATTCTGGTAGGGAGACTTAGGTGTAAAATCAGAAAGTAAAGGAAAGGTTTGTTCCAAGTTAAAATAACCATTAGAAGATTAAAATTAACTCTACAGAGTATTAAATTTGAAATCAGAATTATGCTTGCGAACGTATATCGTTAGCCAAGATGGCCCTGAACTTTCAGCAACAATTTGTAATTGCAGCATGCGCGATTTCATTGAAAACATATTTTGATGCTATGACATTGGAAAGACGGAATGTTAAGGCAGAATTGTTGCGTTAATTTTGAGAAAATTGAGATAACATCTGCTGACAATGGGAAGTATTTCGAAAAGAAAATCCCTTAAACATGACGCCAATTTAGGAACATTGTATAGACTGTGGGGCGTTCGCAACGTCCAGTAGCTTGATGCGATAAACATCTGTCATTGTTAATTCTAAACATTGTTCTCCAGCATAAAAATTTTATTTCCCAAAACGTAGTTTCCCTCAAATCTTCGTTTCTTACAAATTCAGTCTTAAAATCGTTGTTATGTGCTACGCATAAATGAAATTGTATGCACAATCTTACGTTGAATGATAACAAGAATATAAAAAGATAGCAAATTAAGCGTGCATTTCATAGGATGAAATGATTGGCAAACACGGTTAAAATATTTATAGAAACTCATATATGATAAATTTAATTCACTTGTTACCGGATAATTAATTACACATCTCTAATAAGATGAATAGGGCAAATTTAATTTGGCAAAAATGCTCAGTCAAGTATTACGGATGACAGGTATAGGTTGAAATAAGTCCAAAACCTGTGCATCAAAATAGACATATTAGATATAGCCGGGCCTTGCTAACTGCTATGTTTCTGCCACGGATGGAATTCCAAGTAAGAACATCCCAGGATACGGTTCGAGGGTCTCGCCTTACTCTTCCCCTACCGTTACCTCTCAAAATCATTTCAGTATGCCGTTTACTTTAGTGCCGTCGTGCCGCACATACGCTATGCTCTTACATACATCCATACGTTCTCTGTTACTCGAGCCCGGACCTTTTGGTTCGGCAGTGAGCATCACTAACCACTATCTCTTCTGGGAAGCTATTAGAGAGGACAGCTGATATTAAGTCATTCAACGAATTCTAAAATGCCAACGGATTCTAAAGTCCTTAAGGCGAAAGCAGTAAAGATAATTTTCTGATCGAAATTTTGTAAGGCAGAAGCATCTTTCAACAGTCCGGTGCGGCTGAAAATATCTCTGTGCATATTTATAATTTTCGATGCTTCAGAAAATGCAGAATAATATCCTTGATTGAATTGGGCTATGGTAAAACGGGTAGATTAAATTTCCTTTAACCCTTCAGCACACGCGCATCATTTCGTTACGTTAGCACACGCGCGGGGCAAATTTTACCCCAGTGTTTGTTGTTCGGAGTTTTTATCCCAATGTTATAAATAAATGCATTCTCTTTTTTTTAATGAATGTATAAATGACTTATAGCTATGTGAAATTTGTTGAAACTTTTTTTCCAGTTTTAATTCGGAATAATCTTGCTTTAAATATACACACATTTCCATATTGCTTACCTAAAGTAAGCCATGAAAATCGAAATTTATACAAAATTACTACTTTATTTAAGATATATACATATGATTTCTTATATAGGAAAAATAGATTTTCTTATGTATATATATCTTTTTAATTCAAGTGTTTAGTGTAAAGAGTGGTTTGATAAAATAAAAATAGGAATATAAAAGAAGGAATATGCAAAGACCGCATTCTTACTAGCTTTTTTCCTTAAAACTCACTATAATGTCAAACAATTATTCATATGAAAGAATAGATTCTAAATAGGAATATTAAGAACATAAATAATACATATTTTTCCCTCTTACCTGAATTTAAGTATTCAAATTATCTCGTTTTGAACAATCCTCACATAGTATGACAACATGTATTTTACAAACCAATTTGTTGCTGTTTGCACAAGAGACAGAGGTTTTGCGATCGTCTTTTCTGGGGCACAGCATCCTGAAGTCCTTCTTTGGAATTTCTTAGGTTGAAGATCCGCTGCATCTTCTACTTCTGCCAACCTTTTTACACCAGTTTTGAGTTCTTTCGAGAGAGATGGAATTGCAGCTCTTTTTAGATGTTCTTTCACAAGCTCTAATGCTAAAGCTTTGAGAAAAGTTCTTCGGTTCATATTCACTTGTTCGTTATTTGATCCATGAATAATAAATAATTTATTAATAACCCGAAAAATACCCTCAGAGGCCAACGGCGGCATTTTCTCGAAACAGAACAAGTTCCACATAACTCATCAACAGTATCAACACCACCTTTAGTAGAGTTATAAAATGTTACCATTTCGGGTTTGAGCTGTTCTTTTGACAATGGATCAATTTCATTATCTTCATACATCGATGACAGAACAAGAACCGATTTACTTATTTTAGGAACATATGATGTAAGAGTTAAATCCTTAGCTCTGAACCCAAAAAGTGATGAGTATAGAGCCCTGTTTTTATTTGGCAGAAATTCTTGTGGAATTTCACGCTTATCTTTCCAAGGGTTCCAACACATGTCAATAGTTCATTGGCCAAAGTAATGCTCATGCACCAATTGTCCATAGTTATATTTCTTCCTGTGCCACTTATGGGTGCTGTGGGGTCAATGGCAGTCATTTTAACGGACGCCGTGAGTGCGGGCCACGTTCATCCAATCGATGGGAAATTGTTCTCGTCGACACGGGAACATCCAGGGTATCTTGCTCATGCTGCAGAATCGCGGTGAGAGTGACTTGCGGGACCGCCACAGCTTGTGGGCGGATGGGTCGATCCACGCGTGCTGACGTCACTCTGGCTGCACCTGAACCCCTCCTTCTTCTCAGATTCCCTTGTTCCAATCATGTTTGCTATAGCCGATGCACCGTGCTCGCATCCATGTAGGTATCAGCTGCAATTTGACGTAAGGACCAACCCGCCCTTCTCAGTCCGATCACCATACCCCTCGTAAAATCGTCTATCTGCTGGAATGCCTTCGTTGACGACGGCCTGGCATTCTCTCCTATTACACGTATCCTCCGAGGCAAAAATCAACTTTCGTCGATAATTCGTCTGGCAGAAATAGCGTCACGAATATTGCCCATTCTGCACGTTCCTTCCCTTATATCTTACTTCACGTGCGCCGGAGAGCTGCGCATTTCACATCATTCGCATAACTCAGTGACGTGCGTCTACCCTAAAATTCGCATAAATTTCTGGCCACTCCTTCTTGGTGTTGCATTTTCAATGTCGAGCAGTTTATATATAAGTCTGTGTGCTTGTGTACTTACACTTAATGAAGCCAAAAAAAATTAAAAAGAAAATAACTATTAATTACCCAAACTTTCTATTAATTATCCAATCAATTATCTTGCTTAAAAAGTACAAATGAAAACATTAAAATCAATGAAACTTTAAAATACAACAATTAAAAACTGCTTTCAGTTAAAAATTAATTGTAAGAAGTGTACCTGTTTTTTGAATAATGTAACATGCATGGAACGAACGCTTACATAATAACATGTCAAATGCAGAGATTAGTCAGAATTTTCTATAAGACGACGGCCAAAAAAAGTGCACAGTATTTAAATTTCTAAAATTCAGAACACATTCTTTGTTAACGAAATTTTAGTTAAAATTAAGTTGGTATTATTTCATAAAATGGAATTTTAATTCCATATGATATTAGGTGCAGTGAGATAAGCATACTACAAGTATTGTGCTGGAAGGAACATTCTTGACATCGGTCTGTAGTAAAATGTAAAACAAAAATATTCTTGTGAAACTGGGGGGAATGTTTCAGTTTATAGAAGCTTCAGAGTATTGCTTTGAGGATGGAAGTTACAATACAAATTTAATGTCTAATGAAATTAATTTTCCCAATTTTCATTTTTAAGAATACGCATTAAAATACTCTAACTTATCTTGAGACAAAAGTGATAAAAATATTTTCTTAAACAATGCATTAATATCCTTTGCCACTTTTGTAAAGTCGCTTCCAATATTCTGGTATTTTCAAAACTGAATTAAAATCTTTATGTCTTCAAAATATAATCAGATTTTAAATATTTATTTTCACTGATATTGCCAAAGGATTTTAATTACGATTATTACAAGTAAATTATATAATTTTTCATACTGCCTTACATCTTTATTTGATTAACATGAACACATTTAATAAATTCGTAAGTTTATAATTTATTGTGGAATAGTTATCTCTATAATGTACATTTTTTCAATTTTTTAGGAAATAATAAGCTTTCCTTTGAATTCACTTTAACAGTACTCAAGTTTTAGTTTTCTCGTTCAAAGTATTTTATTAATTAATGGCAGAAGGAAGGATAACAATTATAAATTTATACCATTTAAGCATAGCGGTATGCTTTTCAAAGATTTTATTTCGGTTTTCTTAGTAGTTAAATTATCTTCGGTTTTATAAATTTTATTTTTCCTCTGTCATAATGGTATAACTAGAATATTCATTACTAAATATGGGAGACAATATATGTCAAAAACGCATGAAAATGAATTATGTGAACCAAAGCCAATAATAAAATTAAACTAAAATATTTAAGTGATTTAAAGGGTATAATGTATGTATAACTAGTGGGGTGTAAACCAATGCATGACATCTGTTACAAGAATGTTTGGTTTGTTTAGTAATAACAATAACGAAACGTTTGCCTCTACAACTTCAAACAGGTGGGACACTGTATTTTTATAGATAGTGACTCTGCGCTAACCGTTGAAAATTCTCGAAAATCATTTTAATATTTAACTCAGTATTTCTTGTACGTAATGTTTTAAATATATATTTAATTTTTATTTCATCTCAATTATCTGCATTGACTCAGCGTCCATAATGTGGCCGTGTCGTTTGGACGAGTGAGTACTGGTAGTTCGTCTTGGGTTCAAATTCTAGCGAATGACCGGCTCCATATTTGGTTTTCGTGATTTCACTCTTGTGTAACGAAAATACGAGCCCATTTCACTCAGGAACTCATTCACGAAGACATCGTTTCCCTTTGCAGGTGACAGGGGAAAGCGGATCCGGACAACCGGGCGGCTTACATACACTAATCGGGTATTGTCCGGATCCCGCAACTGTTACGTACGATACCCTCGGTGCCCCACAAGGAACGCATGGGGAGTTTATTACGACTTTACATATGCTGAAGGAGACCTTAAACTGTACATTTTACATATTGCTACGCAGATAATAACTAAAATATAGATACTAATTAAATTAAATTTCCCAGATATTTATGAATGCTGAAACAGATATTAAATACTAATGCACATATTATACAGATACATAGATGCTAAATACACTGTTACATACTACACAGATATTACGCAGATATACAGATACTAAATACATTATTACACAGATATTAAATACGAATACATTAATACAAGTCTTTACACAAATTCACAAATACTAAATACGCGACTCCATACTACACTGGCACTAAATATTGAAACAGATACACAGATACTATATTATACTGATAAACAGCTACTATATACACGACTACTTGCTTCACATATATTAAGTGCGAATGCAGTGTCAGATTCTAATTACTAATGCAAGACATTACGCAGATATACAGATATACAGATGTTAATCCAGATATACAGATACGATAAATGACGAAAGAACGCAGATATACAAGTACAATAATAAAGAAAGAACGCAGACATACAGACACAATAAATGACGAAAGAACGCGGGTACACAGACACTAATTACACTATTACACATATAAAAATACGAATAAAAATATTAAACTGCACTACATAAACTATACAGATATTAAATGTACTGCCCAGATTTTTAATGAAGACACAGATACTACATACCAATACAAGACAGCACACAGATACACAGAGCCTAAATACATTACTACATACCACACAGATACAAAATACTGATACGGACATTGTAGTTTGCATTATGCCGACATTACGGAGATATACAGACATTGCATAATATACAGATGTATATTACAGATGTACAGATACAGCATAGACAGCATACAATAAATAATCAATAATAAACTGGTGCACACTAATCTGCATGACACAGATACCGCCCTAATGCCTCTAGTTTTTCCATTATACTCCTTAATTTCTTAAGGGAGGCCGGGTGCTTGATGAAGAACCGCTTAAATGAATGGATCATCAGTGTCTGCGCTTTCCTTGGCAGATAGTCTTCGGTGTTTTGCCATATTCCAATCACCAAAGGAGAAAGATACATAATTTATTTAGTACTTACAAGTTACTTTATCAGCGCAATATCACTAATTATTTTACTCCTAATGCATTATTTAACATTTACACTTATGAGCAAACCGTAATCCTAATTGGGAAGAAAGTATATTTACAACGACGTCTTTAGGTTCGTTATAAATGTAAGGAAACTAAAGTCTTCGCCGTAATGTTTAAATGCATTACTCCAGAAATTCATATTTTACATAAAATGAAATGTTTCTATGCATAATACATGTGGCTTCCACAGAGAATAATTTTTGTTTATAGACAATAATGGAGGACGTCAAACTTCAAAATGAACTGAAAATGTATTTTTCAACATATATTTATTAAAATCTTGAATATGAAATGGACAAAACATAACAATTTTGTGACAGATATGAGAATTGTAGTAAAAGAATATTTTGCTGCATTTCAGCCCTTAAATTCTAATAACGATTTTCATGAAAATAGAGCTTCTAGAATATTCAAAATCTGCAAATGGGGAGGAGCTACAGAAGAATCTTTTATGATAAAAACAAAAATGAATGTTCTGCTCGACAGTGAATTGATTGCTTTCTAAAAATAATGTTAATGATTCTTCGACGGGTTAAGATACTGAATATTGTTGCGAGTTATGTTTCGTTGATTTTCTTTAAAGCAATCACTCCAGTTAAGCAAGAAGAAATTAACAATTTATTAGAACATTTATGACTCACAGCTAAATAAAAAGCTAGGAATAGCTTACGGAGAACGCGAATACTAACCAGTACCTTCTTAGTTACGAGAAATATTCTACACTCATGTCCATAAATTAAGGATAATGCAAAATCAGGCAAAGGAAGAGTTAGACATAAAACAAATTTGACTTATTTGTAAAGCTTATTTATTAAACAAAAGGTAAAGAGCAAAAAAAGATGCTATATGTTTGATATTATTAAAAACATTAGCGATGTTTTCTCCCTGGACCAAATTACAAAAATAATCATATTTACGAAAAACCAATATTACATGGTTGGTATGATTGTTAATACATTGTATGTCTCCCAGACGATGCAATACAGTCCGTACAACGCCTAGGCAAGCTGAGTATCAAATTATCGATCTGATCTTGGGGGGGATATTACACCACTCAAAATACAATGCCCTCCGAAGTTCCGGTAGACATGTAGGTTGACGGGCTGCAACTTGACGGCCAAGCATGTCCCACACGTGGTCTACTGGATTCAAGTCCGGTGAGAATGCTGGCCAGTCCATACGGGTGATGTCCTCCGATTGCAGGCATTCGCTTACGATTGTTATATACTAAGCTGTAAAATACTAGTAGTTTAAACAAATAGGGAATTTGCGTTGTGTATGTACCTTTTTAAATTTCGT
>KK119112.1:1118-17755 GCA_000611955.2 Stegodyphus mimosarum
GTCCAAGCTGGAGGCGGGAGCATTATGGTCTGGGGAATGTTTTCCTGGCATTCTCTAGGTTCACTGATCATTGTGGAAGGCACAATGGATCAATACAAGTACGCATCTGTCCTTGCGGACCATGTTCACCCCTACATGCGCATTGTTTTTCCTCAGGATGATGGCATCTTCCATCAGGACAATGCGAGGTGCCATACAGCTGCCAGTGTACGTGCGTGGTTCGAAGAGCACCAGGATGAGTTTACCGTCCTCCCCTGGCCAGCAAACTCACCTGACTTAAACCCAATCGAGCATCTGTAGGACCATCTCGATCGAGTTGTTATTATTTTTTCATACTCGGAATTTAGTCAGTGCAAATTTTAAGAAAATTACGAAATTTAATGAAGTTATTGGGGGGGGAGAAGCTAAAAAATTGTAAATAAGGAATTAAACCAAAATCCGATTATAGCACATTATAACTAGCTTAATAATATAAATCTTCTGTAAAAAAAGTCAAATTTCTCCACTTAAAGTTCTTTTGAAATAGCATCGTTGCATGGTTCACTATGGATGTCGGTTCACTTTTCAGATTGTTGCTACCAAATATTAGAGCCCTGTATTATATTTAAAGAATGAAGAATCTGCATAAATGTATGTATGTTTCTCGCATTGTGATAAAAAGACGGTACCTAGAGCCATCGAATTTTGAATAACGTACTTTTCCGCCCGAATATGGGCATCTGGAAGCCCAAATTTGGAATTTATTTATTATATATTTCATATTTTGTAAAATTTGAACGAATTTTTGATTAACAAACTCAACGATTTCAAAGCGAGGAATGGCAACACTGTACGGGGAAAAAATTATCTCCAGCGCGCGAGACTGAGTATCGGAAAGTCTAAGAATATGCTAATTTAAAAATTATTTTGCCATATTGCCCTTGAATTGAATTTTATGATTTAAGTGCGGAGAACATGATATTTAATAAATAAAGGTAACAGACAAAACGTTAAAAAAAGTTCCTTTGGGCGTAATGTAAAATCTGAAAGCTTTCAGATTTTTATATTTTTTTGAATTTTTTTTCGCCTGGTACTGATGGTTAAATATGAAATATTAATCAGAATGGCAGGATCAAGGGGTGAGAAGAGTAAACTCACCGGTAGAACAAATTTGATGATGTTTCGATATATATCCGATGTATATATATCTGTAATACTTCTGAAGCATAGAAGGGAATCAACTTGCAGTCGTCGTGTCTTACGGTGAAGGCTTACTGATGAAGATAAACAAAGCGGAAAAAAAGGTGGGAACGGTTCTATATCTCCCGTTCTACTGCGCCGATTGACGAAATTCAAATTTCGTTTTTCATGTCTCGAAAGCACTACTTAGGATATGTATGATATTTATGTATAGCATTTTGACACGTATTTTGACACAAATTGGACTTTTTCTGAAAGGACATGCCAATTTTTTTCTCCCATATTTCTATTCTGCGACTGAAATTATGCCTAAATGTCAAATTTTGTAAAATTCGGTGCGAAATTAATGGAGAAATTCAAAATTTTTTCTTGGCGCATGTTTTTCAATTTGCACCAAGAATAATTCATTTGGCGAGCTTCTTAAATTAAAGCAAACCTATTTTCCTTTTATTTTTTTCATTGCAGACGAGCGGAAAAATGTCATCGTTCATACTGTCAAATAAATTTAACAAAGTGCGTAAACCACATTTGGCGTCATTATCGCTTATAACAAATATGCAAAATTTCAAGACGCGCCGATATGTAAATTAATGTATATCTTAGGAAATTTTGAATAAAAGCTCTAATTTTTTGCAGATGAGCCTAGAAATATATCTACTTTTAAAGGATGTTAAAAATTTTATAGGTTATAAATCAAAATTATTTTCGATAAATTTATAAAATTTATTTAAAAATACAAATTTTAAAAATAAATTATAAAAAATGGTCGAATTTTATCTGGAATGAACCTAAATTTCGAAATGTGAAAGGAAGAATCATATAAGATTAATAAAAAGAAAAAGAGATATTAACAAATATATACCAAATTCAATTAACATGGAGCTAAAATATTGAGAGCTAATATATATCCTAAGTCCAGCTTTCGAGACATGAAAAACGCGAGTTGTATTTCGTCAATCGGTCGATTAGAAAATGGGAGATATAAGTTCCCTTCCCCCGCAGTGTACATTGGTTTTTAACAAGAAATGACGCAGGCATTTTACTGAAGCGAAGAGATATTATTAAGGTAGAAGCTAGCGTAATTAGCTCGCCAGAGGTATTTATACCCAGAGTAGGTGCGATTCTAGAGACAAGCTGTGATTGGTTAATATTAGTTTTGGTTGCCCTTTTCAAGCAGCGTTACATAACGATAGGAAGATTTCGAATTTGGGAGAACAGATGAATTTAGGGGGAGAACACCAAATTTAGAACGTTAATTTTGAGATCGCCAATTATTCTTTAAAGCAGCTATCGTATTTTGTTATATCTTATATATATGTATATATATATATATATAAAGAGAGAGAGAGAGAAAGAGATAAACTAATTAATAAAGATATTCAGCTTATCATCTTTCTCCGGCCGACCGTTAGCTTCTCTCAAATCTGTAATCGTTGGATCTAATTCAAATTAAATGCGCTCGGGGAATTTTCATGTCCCACCATCTTCACGAACTGATGAGACTGTTCATTGATATAAAAGATCCTTGTATGAGCATCTCGATGAAGGTTGCATTCTTCCTTGTATGAAGTGATCTGCCTGGCCATGTTTGTTTCTTGGCGAATAATGCTGAACTTGCAAATAGGTGTCCTCACTTTAATACAAGTTTATCACCGTAGTCATATCAGCCCCATCCAGTTCTGACTAAGCCCACTTCTGCTGTTACAGCAGAAATAATTTTATTTCTAGTATTATTATATTTATTTATAGCTATTACATTTATATATTTATATTTATCTTTGAAATATCAATCTCTATAAGGATAAAATTTTCACTTCCTAGCTCTGCTGTGAATTCTAGAGCCTTGAAATTAATGGCTCACTAAAAAATAAATTTTCAGTTCCTATAAAACTAATGAAAATGCGTCTTCTGCATCAAGGTACAAAACTGGAAGTATTTTCTTTTTTTAATTAACCCTTTTCGATTCAGAAAAATCTTAATTTTTTTATTTTTATTTTTTAAGCTACCGATAATAAACTTGGAGTAATTGTACACTTCTTTACCTTCTTTCCGCTTTCCTTTAGTATTTACGTCTGATTTCATTTTTTAATTATTTACATTTTTGTGACATTTTGCGTAGATGTTCTTTTGCCTGAGGCTAAGAAATAAATGCGCCTCCCTATATACAGTCAAATTAACTATGTCCATTTACTTCTATATTCAATAAATGTAACTATATAAAATCATACTATAACACATGTTATATTTTTAATAATAACTTTTTATACAAAATTTTATTACGTCTAATAATTTAGAATTTTTAAATGTAAACACTAAAAATTACTTTTTTCATAGATAGCAAGTAGTATTGAAATAATGTAAATAGTACTACAATTAATGTGAAAAGTATTACATTAATAATCAAGCTTTATTCTTTAATTTAATATGTCTTTCTTTAATGAGAAAAAATCGACAATAATTATTTTTAAAATCTACTTCATTATTTAATTTATGTTTTACACAGTGATATTTGAACGTTTTTAGGGAAAGGGGAAAGAGCTTTTTTTAAATTTTTGAAACTTTTTTTACCCTAGCATTAGACACTGGCATCATTAAAAATATTAACCCTTTTTTCAAATTTCAGATGTAATTGAATTAGATTGCATTCCTGAATTATCTTTAAAAGAGCTGATTTTGCTTTTAACTACCAAAATTACTGAAACAGCATGATTTTTAAAACTACATAGATAGATTAACTAGATTAATTAGATATTTCTGATAGAATACCTGAAGCATTTTCATCACTTGGATAGTTAAATGCTAAGCTGCTCATTTTCAAAATACTCGAATCGTATGACATTAAGTTTTCATCATTTAGAAAATGGAAATCGGTAGTTATCGCGTTTATTTTTTTTAATATCTCTATTTTGAGTCTGAACTTGAAATATCTTTCATTTCTCACATTTTTACCCTGAAAAAATACTTTTCTGACAAAATTACATCTTTTATCAATTGGTTATTGATTAGCTGATATATAAGCTTTCCTTTTTTTTCACTTCCTTTCATACTCTGTTGATATTAACAAAGTTGAATACAACTGACTTTTCACATTTCACTAGAATATTTTCTCTCACCTTTTCGTAAAGAAAGAGATATTCCTTCTGGTATGTTTGTTTGTTTAATTAAATATGCAAAACATACAAAGACTAAGTAGAGAGTTTCGTGGAGGACTGCAGTCGAATTACGTTACACATGGGAAAACCACGAAATCTTTCATGCAGACAATCCATTTGTTGGGATTCGATATTAGATCAAGCTCTCTATTAAGTGCGGAATTTCAGTGCGCAAGTTCTGAAGGCACCATTTTATTGCTTTAAATGTACTACTTCAAAATGGTGCTTCTAGATGCGTTTCAAAACTGAAAGTTAATGATCATCATTATTTTTTTAAATGCATTTCTAAAATTTCGCAGCTAATTTGGCTCCCCTCTTAGCCATTCACCTGAGGGAAATGCCTAATTTGCCTGACCCTTGTTCCATCTCTGACATTTTGTTTAAAAATCAGTAGTTTTAGATACAATCTTTATCTTATAATCCAGGTAAAATGCAACAAAAATAAAATTTCAGACTGAAGTTTACCTGATGTTTAAATAAGATTCGCCAAGAGAAATGCAAACATTTATCTTTGGGAAAAGATTTGGTTTCAGAAAAGACAGCCAATTATGGCACATATGATATCAAGAAAAAGCTCTGTTTTCTGTAACAATATGAAAAAGCACTTTCTTGTATAAAAAGGTACAGCTCAAGTAAACTTTTCTCCCTTTGTTTGAGACCATGAGAAGGGAATAGAAAACGAGAAGTTATTGCTTGCGGCTTACATATCGACATAATGTTTTTTATTAGTTAAATTATAAAGAGTAAAAGCAGAAAGGAAAAAGGGCAACTAGAAAATTTTAGATTATATAAACATTAAAAGAGCTTATCATTGCATTTTCAACAACTTTTAAAAATATTGTTACGAATTTCGTATATATGTAAATAATTTTTGTCGAATTATATGTAAAATTGTAGTATCTATTATGTCATGTAATATCAAAGGCCTCAAAAGAGTGAAGCTTCGGCAAAATAAGGTTACAAGGCATTTAACATTGAGGTAAATGGCTGTCTCACCAAACGCCAAACTGGCGATGGTTTTAGCGACTGATTTTTATCGCCAAATATCGCCAAACTTGGCGACCCTTTGGTTTTGCCACATTTTATTCGATATCTGTGTAGCTACGACACTATATAAATGTAACCGTATGCGGCTGTATATAGCCGTAACTGTGTATTCCTTCCAGAAATTTTGAGAAATCGCAGGTACTGGAAATTTCTCAGCGGAAGGGGGGGAACTATATAATACCGGAACCAGCATCGATTCTCAGTTTTTAGTTTAAAGCGAAGTTCGGAGTATTGAAAGATTTCCGTGCGAGCTTCGCTCTTTAGATGCACTTTGCATTCCGTTGGGTTTATCATTCTTAGTAGTTTGAAGTGATAACTACTGGTTGTGTTTTACCGTACTGAGAAGAATTGTACGACTACTTTTTGTAAAGTCCAGGAAAATAAATTTTATCAAGCTATACATCGGCTGTATGTACATTCAATCCATTACGAACCCGTACGCACTTAGCAATATTTAAAACTTTAAAAAATAAAATTCCTAGCATAAAAAGAAATTGTAATCTGATTTTGAATGCAAATTTAACACTAGAAAAAAAATTAAATTAAGCAGTTACGATAGGCGTACTAATTTAAGAATTTATGTCTTGGAAATTAAAAGTATAGAATATAAAATCTTATAATAAAAATGAGGAGATAAAAATGGCAGAACCAAATGGTAGGAAAAAGTTTCTATTATTAAATTAACTCCATCGAAAGAATTATGCACTTATTTAATAAAGAAAAGACTGTTATTCAAGACGTTGTTGTGTGTCATTCAACGCGTTGTTGTGCATTGATTTCGCTTCACAGGATGCTTGCAACAAATATTTCCATCAAATGGCAATAATTTTTGTTTTACTGAAATCCGCGGATTGAAAGCAATAAATAACTCGAAGATTTTCCTCTCAAAAAATTAAAATTATGTGTTTGTTAGTATTTATAAAAAAAATTCGTAATAGAAATTATATTGTCGGTCTATTTTAAGATGAAAATCATAGGCTTTAAATAAGTCAAACTCGTTAAAGCCATAAATTCGTTATAAACGTTTCTTTTGTATTAAATAATGCATAATGTATTGGTGGTTATCGATACATAACACATTATTGAGCATATTAGTTTTTTTTTTTTTTTTAATTAGCTTGAACGTTTTGTAAAGATAACGCTTTTCCGATGAAACTAATTTCTCTTGTGGGGTAGTTTTCGCACATTGCTTCCGATTTGATTTTTATTTGATTCGAGCACAAGGATAACACGCGTGTTTTACTCACGTTGATTTACACGTGGTACTAATGGGTATTATAACTGGCGACAGATGTTAGTTCAGAATTGTGTTTTTATATTACTGTGTGTTTTATAGGCTTAAAGAAAGAAAAGTCCTTGAATAGTATGTTTCCTGTAAATAAAGATGGTCGTTGAAGCGATGCCAAAAATGACAGTAACAGTCGGATAAATACATATGGCGAATAAAGAGCCAAAAGTTAGCATAATGAAATTGTGAGTAACGTAAATTTACGCGTGGCCTTGTTCCATAGTAAATGAACGCACTTACTGATGTCGTTCCCTACTACATAAAACCGCGTAGAGTAGTTCAAGTCTTTCTTAAGCTAAAGTATTATCTTTGACGCAGTTCTTTAGGTGAGATTCAGAGATCTTAATTATTACATTTTGAAAATATAAATAAAAAAATTGTATTTCTAGAGCATTTTTTTCTCCTGAAGGCTAGCGCTTTAATTTTAGCTTTTAAAAGGGAGGCGTATGAAGAAGTTGAATCACTTTCTTTTAAAATCCAGTGCGTGAAATCGATGAGCTTGTTACGCGTATAATTTACTTGTAGACGATAAGATAATCGTTAAAGAAAAATGTATTGCTTATTATTTAATATTCTCCAACAAACGTTGAAGAATTCGTGAATTTTAACTCTTCGGAATCTGACAAATACATTTAATGGCTTTAATTTCAATTTTCTACCATAATTCACTGTCATTACTTCATTAGCCCCCCCCCCACCTCGAATAGAAGAAGCTAAGTGCTCCATGTAGAATGTTGTAAAAGTTGGAGAATAAGCTACAAGAAAAACGGAACTCATCAAAATATGAACACTCTCTCTTTAGGCTACGAAGACAGATGTTTAAATTCATATAATTTCTTAGCAATAATTTAGATTTCATTTGGTTTTAAGAAAATTTAATTACCAAACACATTTAATTAGAATCGCCACCAGTCATGATATTTTTCTTTAGATGATGGGCTTTCTGATTGTAACGTAACGAAAATTATTTTTCCTCGGTTATTCTTACATTTTTGTACTATCGGTTGGTGCTGTGATCAGTCTTTATAAAATTTTCACGAATTTCAGGAAAAAACGAAATCAGGTAGTTCGCATGTTATTTGAACCATATTGATTATCAAAAACGTATGAACTTGATTCATACTGATTATGTATCCCATTGGCTCCAATGGACAAGCTAATCTTGGCTGTGAGTATTATGAGCAATGGATCTATTTCATAAAAGAACGCGTCCATAATATTGAAAGGAGTTGAATCCAGGCTTTCAAGAAAAAAAGATAACCAAGTATTTCTTTTATTTTTGTGAAATTTATAGGATTTTTGAAAACTCGGTTATGTAAAATGAACAGAAATTTAGCTCTAAATGCTCATTGTGAAATAATTTGAGAAAGCAACGCACCGAATGTTTGGGCTCTGATTATTTTTGAAACGGATCGGAACGTCAGGGACATTTGTAATTTAATTATAATAGGTGTAATATTAACCAGTGGAGTGTGAAAAGAAAAGGATAATCCAAAGCAGTCTCGAACTCCCGCCATGTTAGTCAGTTATCATAGGAAGGTGATATAGTAATTTTGTATTTTATACTTAAATCCTTCAGCCTGTGAATAATTATAAGTTTTACAACCAGTGTCGACAGAGTTGGCTCCCGTGCCCGAGTACGCTTGTGATTACACCATTCATCCCTTTGTGTTATGCTAATTCTTACCATATGTCAGTGTGGAACTGAAGTTTGAACTAATGCTGTAATTTGGAATCAAAGTTCCAAATTACAGTGTTCTTTGGAACTGCAATTCGGAATTTTCATCGGTCCATCGAGCGTTTGCCTGAAGCTATAACTACCATCAGCTTGAATGAGAAGAATGAATTCAAAATATCGCTGAAGGCCAAGAAAACAGCTATCACCACTAGACATTGCGGAATGTATTTTTGGATTTTTGTTTATTTATTTATTTAGTTTCTTGGCGATTTCATCATGTGTTAAACATGATCTAATAGTTTGCTCAATTTATATTGTGATGTCTGACAGTTTTCCAGGATTATTTTGAGTAATGGTATTTCAACCATATTGTAAGCGCAGAGTACAATAAAATGAGTTAAATTATTAGGAGGAAAAGAGTTCTTTTCATTTCGATAAATGTTTCGAATCTCCTTTGCATTGCAGGATAAATATTCATAAAAGTTATTACTGATGATAAATGATCAGTGTGAGCTTTGAAGGTATATGATTGTAGATCTAAGCTGAGTTTTTTTAGGGAACATTTCATTATTTATTTACAATAGAAACTCATTTTCAGCGCTGATTTTTGAAGGCTACCTAACTTGTTCTCTTAAGCAACAAATTATTCACAGTAGATCTCGTATTGAATTATTAATATGTTCATTTACACGCTTTGTAAACTGTTCTGATCACCTATGGCGCCGAAAATGCTGAAGGAAAATATTATATTCAGCATCACATAACATAATTATACCGGGCCTAGATATAGTATTTTGCTGTGAGACGAGAAATCCATAGGAATTAAATTAAAATTTTTTAACTAGTTTACTAATTTGAATTTAGTTGACGATTAGTTTTCAGTTTACTTCATTTCATTTAAACATTTCTAATTATTTTCTAGTACTAAGCCTTTTTATTATTAACAATCCGACTATAATTTTCACTTTTTCATTACTGGCAACAGATTTTTATCAGTTTGTTTTGGTTTAAAGAGGGAAATAGAAAAAAGGCGGGAAATTTTGTTATTCATAGTGCAAGTTAGTGTAGGATGCCGACTGAAATGATTCATAGGTTGTAGTTTTTTTAGCTATGCAATTTTCCCAAAAAGTTATTTGACTTCAGTGTAGAATTGGGTGCCCCTTCGATTAACGACAAATTTTGTTCAGTTTTGGTGATGAAACCTCATTTCTGGTTACCATGATAGTTTTAACTTTGTTTTAGCTTCCTGACTTTTTTTAAGTAAAAATAAGTCGATGTGTACATGGAAGTGTACAGTGCGAAATGCCTAGATTGTGCAATTCTGGGTAAAACATCCCAGAATTGCACAATTAATTGTACGTGTAATTCATTTAATTGTACTTGTATTTTTAAGTGAAAATAGATCGATGTGTACATGGATACCGAGTTTGTGCAATTCTTTGACTTCTTATTTTGATTTTGTGTAGCGGTCATCTTGAAATTGTGCCTTCCGGCGCCGATCTTGGCGTCAAAAAAGAATCGCCAAAGAAACAAGGGGGACCCAATTGTAAACTTTTACCAGTTATTTTTTCTCAATTGCAGTAATTGCGTCTATATTAGATTTGCATTTTAAAGAATGCCTCACTTTACTTTGCAGTGTTATGTGATGCATAATCATTAGAACTTCCATTTCTTTTAAATTTTTTCTACGTAAATAAAAATGTGTGATGAATGATGCTTGGCATTTTGATCTTAATCATTAAGCACTAAATTAATAATCCAAAGTATTGTTTACCTTTTGTCTGTAGTTTACATTGGTAGTAATTAAAACAATTATTTGATTTGAAATTATGCTGTTTAATCATGTGTTTTATTTGAACATGATATTATCTAAATGTAATTTAGGTACAGCTTGAGTATAGGACCCCATTGGCGATTTTCAGCTTGGCGCACTTTTCGGACGGTATTTTTCTGGTAACTCAGCGAATTCTAGAATACTCCATTTCGGCAACCCTGTCTGTATTTTCACTAAATCTTGCAAGGAGCAAAATATTGATGTATTTAACAAATTTCTAGAAATTGTAAGGGACATAAACTGGGCAGAGTATAGGATTTCTTTGTAAATTTACCATGATTTTGTAAACTTTACTAAATTTCCAGCATTTCTTTACTTTTTTTTTAATGTAAACATGTATTCTGAACTTCTGTTTTCAGTTTTACAACTTAAAACTTGCATTTTCAATATTACTGCTTAAATATGCCTCCATGTACTTGTGTATTTTCAAACGTTTCTTTCTTTTTAATTTAAACATGCATTCTTAACTACTATTTTCATGTTTTTAATTTAAACACGTATTCTGAACTCCTATTTTCAATTTTACAACTTAAAATTAGTATTTTCTGTATGACTGCTAAAAATATGCCTCCATTTATTTATTTATTTTCAGTTTTACTATTTAAATATATATTCTAAACTTGTGTTTAAAATTTTTCTTGTTGAAATGTGCATTCTAACTTCTATTTTCAATTTTAACTGCTTTTCTAAGACTAAACTTTTATTTTCAATATTACTATTTAAAATATGCCCCCTACTTATTTATGCACCTTCAGATTTGCTGTTTAAACATATATTCTAAATTTTTTTTCTGGTTAAAACGTGCTTTCTAACTGTTGTAACTAAACTGTGTTTTCAATTTTAACTGCTTTTCCATGGCTTGGCGACATTTTTCGGTCGCCAAGCCAAAAAATCGCCAATGGGGTCTTATACTCAAGCTGTTCCGTAATTAAATAGTAATGTTTTTTATTGACTGTATGCTATTTGTATTATTTTGGGTTTTTTTATAATCTTAGTATTTATAATGTTTTTTCTTTCTTTCAGAGATTTTGTAAGTCACAATCTGTATGTTGGGCTGGGATGTAGGATACGTATGGCCATTGCTGGAAGGTGTCGTTCTGACCCAAACAAATCGACCCCTTGATTCTTGGCAGTTGGTCATGGGAAATCCCCATGAAGCCCTCCGGTCAAGTTCTGCCTCTGGAGAAACTTCAGCTCAGCAGTCCAACAGGGACCGGCAAGCTCAGCCTAGAGTGGCTGTGCCACAATCTGATCCCCCACCATATGATAGTGTAGCTAATGAAACTACAAGTTTCAGAGAGTTGTCTAGTAATGGATCTACTATTAGTCAGCACCAGAATGCTCCAAGGGAAACATCAAATGATAACCGGAGTCGTAGTCGGTCCAATGCAAATAATCGAGTCAGAAATAATAATGGATCCATTCAACGGATAAGACCTCAAAAATGGCCTCATAAAGCTTCATCTGTATTTGCTTGTTTAAGCTGTGTCATTGGTTTATGCAATGTGAGCAGGTTCTCTATGCTTGTGTATATTTATAAAGGTAATTTGCTTTCCATTCACAGTTTATAAAGGAAACAGTTAATCCTGAGTCATAGATTACTTTATTTAATTGTATGCGACCTTTTCATTTCAATGAATTTTGCTGTAATAATGTAATTGCAAATTATTTAAATTGCAAGTAATAAATTACAGTTTGCTGTAAAAATCAAATCTTTATGAAAGTTCTATTGTTATTATATTTTTAATACTTTCTTTCATGTACTTTTTGAATCTGAGTATCTCCAAAGGAGGTATGTTCTATTTGTCCTTAAATGCAAAATTGCCTGAAATATCATGAATGAATTTCAGTTATAGGGTAAATTTTTCTCCATTTAGATTTTTGTGGTATTAATTGACTTAAAGTCTCAGTTTAAAAGAATATGGATAAAACTGATCAGCAAGTTGTAACATTTTAATAGCATTATTTATCAACAAACAGAAGTGTAATTATACTTTCTTTCATCAAATTGCATTTTAAGTTTTATTAAAAAGTTTTATTCTCCTTAAAAATTAAATACATGTATATATGTATTGTATTTATGAATTTGATCATAAACCCTGCCTAACTGTACATGTGTATGTGTTGTGTATCTACATCCATGAAGAGCTAGAGACCAGTCGAGTAATACACCATAGACAGTTGGCTAGCAGGTTGCAGGAGTGTTAGCCTTCATTCAAACAGGCTGTGTTACATATACTGAGTGAGTATTACTGCAGAATAATGGTTGTGAGCGAGATGGTGTTTATAGTTTTTTTTGGGGGGGGGGCGACGATTGGATCATACAACATTAAGCCATAAGTATGATTGTTTTCCAACAGACGTTTTCAAATTGCCTGGTTTCTTGCTTTAGCAATTTGACTTTAAGGTTTCATTTAGACAGTGGTACAAATATCATAAGTGGTTTAAGCTTTGTTGTTAGGTAACCACACTTTGCCACATCACAAAAACTGGTTTAGGGGTTTTAACATAAAGTTCAAAGTTTTCAACTTAATACCAACTTGATATAAGAGTTGCCCAATCAGAGCGAACGTGCAAAACCTATTGAGACAGCAGACAAACAGAGTGGAAAAGGTATAGATACATCCACACATATACAAATTTAGCTTCTCTAATTGGCTATGTATGCCATAGCAGGCTTGTCTCAGAGGTGTGAGTGAAACTTCCGTATTTTATGCCTCTATGACATTTATACCACTGCTAAATGGAGCTTAACATGCCATTTCTCACATTAAACAGCTCTAGACTACTTCCTGTGGAATTACCTGAAGGAGTGATTCTTTGCACATCATTTGAGGATGGCTATGGCATAGGCCTTGTTTCGCAGGTGTGAGTGGAACTTCCGTACTTTATGCCTTATGACTATGCCTCTATGACATTTATACCACTGTTAAATGGAGCCTAACACGCCATTTCTCACATTTAACAGCTCTAGACTACTTCCTCCTGTGGAATTAGGAGTGAATCTTTGCACACCATTTGAGGATGACTGATGTGTTCAAGACTTACATAAAAATTTAATATCATTATTTAATTTCATATTATTTAATATCATAATTATTTAATTTCATTTAATATCATATAGAAGATTTAATATCATTATTTGTTTTTAGTTTTACGAAGTACTCATTTTGGGTGAAATAAATAGAAGAAACTAGGATATTTTAAAATACTAACAAATAATTATATTTTGAATATCAATTAACTTTTGAGTATTAAATAACTGACAATATTTTGCATTGGAAAAAGTAATTAACGTAAAATGTTTTCTGTTCATAAATTGTTTTTAATGTATAATTTTGTATGCATTGCTGCAAACAATATTTTTATGAAATAACGATTTTTAACAGTACTTTTAATGTTTTTAGGGTGTTTTATATTTCAATTCCTTCTCCTTTCATTTTTAATTGGTATTCCGCTACTGTATATGCAGATGGCTTTAGGACAATATTTAGGTGCTGGAATGCTAGATATGTGGTATATTTCTCCTGCATTTAAAGGTATATTTGTTATTTTCTAAATTATATTTTTTGGTTACTAATATTTAGACTTTTTTTTCTCATTTGTAAATAATTTCTTTGCCAAAAATATAGTTCAGGGTGCCCTTTGGTGAAAATTGGCGATTTTTTTTGGCGCCATTGCCGTTTACATGCAACACCAACCGAAGTAAAATGGCATCCAAAACATAATGCAATAGAACACAATTAAGACATAAAAGAATTATAATCTTAATAAACTGCTTTTAAATCAAAATAAAGCAATGAAATAACATAAAAATGGAAATACATGTTATCTAATCTGCTCAGTACAAAATGACGTATCGACTAATCTTATTTGGAAATTTTTGTGTCTTTGGTGTGTGGCACACAGAATTTCTTAACAGCATCCAAAAACTGTTAAAAATGATCTGAACTAGAATCTGTATAATGCTGTTGCCACATATATTCACAAAAGTAAAAATCAAACATATTCTCCGCAGTGCCTGATTATTGGTGGCATCTCTTTTGAAAATCCCTTTTTATTACACCCCACGTGCCTTTGATAGTGTTGATATGAGCTCCAGTTTCCAGATCCTTAAATGTCACTGCCTGATTTACTGAGAGGTAAATGAAGCTATTATCAGAAAGACAGTTATACGACTTCCAGCAATCGGATTTGATCGTCGTTCCATGTAAGATAGTCTGCTGAATTACATCCAACAAAGTTTCGGTTAATCTTACCACCGGCAGCCATTTTGCAGTGTAAAGCACAAAATAAGCACTGTACTTCCTAACTCACATTCAATGCAGAAATAAGCCCTGAGAAATATTCTACCAACAATCAAAATCAGGTGATTATACATTACAACCAATCCTGTCATGATATGATTTCCAAAACATACATTGTAAAATACTCAGGTTACCTTAAATGAAACAACTTGGTGATAATGCAATTGGTACCCCAAAATATAGATTACCCATTTCTTTGTATTTGACTTTTTTTTTAACTATTGCTTTGGAATATTTGATAATTTTTTTGCCTAAATGTTTTTTTCCCAGTTGTCAAAAAAATTCTTTCAACATTTCTTAGAATTTCAAGGGAAGTAAATCTTAAATTGATAAAACGATAATTAGATGGGGACTGAAAAACTCAGTTAATGTTTCTGAAATTTTTGTTGTGCTTACTTTCGAATTTTTAAGATGCCAAGTGGATGCTTGTTTGCCTTGAATGTCTGCTAATAATGCAGTTATCTTCTAAGATATACATATTTATATATTGACTGTGATTTAGAGTTTTTTATTATAGCTTTATTTCAGTGTATTATAACCATTTCATGTACAAGGTTTGTATGGTCCTTATGTTTTTTGAAAATGCTTTTTTGGTCCTTAAAAGTCTTTAATTTTGCCCAAAATCAGCAAAAAGTCCTTAGTTTTAATCATCTGACTTTTTCCCCCCTCCAAGACTTCCATTTTGACTGTGAATTACCAATTTGGAGGAATATTTTTGGCGATGCATTGACAAATATGCGTATTGTTCCATCTTTTAAATACAAAGAGCAGACAGTCGAACTTTAGGTATGAGTCTGTGCCTGTATTGAAACATAAACTTCAAAATAATTTCTTTTTTTTTAATGAAGAGTTCGGCGTCTTATCGAAACTTTATGTTAAATACTGTATATTAACTGGCTTACAACTCCAGAAAATCTACATAAAGCTACAACACTAACTGGACCAGACAGCTAACTTTTATTAATCATACCAACGTTACACATTCATGTCGGTTCTAGTCGACAACTCTCTGTCTCTAAGCAAGCAGCCATGGTGGTATAGTGTTTGTACGCTCCTTAAGAGTCGTTAAAAGTCCTTAGATTTTTTTGGAATCAAATTTGGTCCTTAAAAGTCCTTAATTTCAGCCAAAATCAGTAAGAGGACCTTAATTTTAATCATCTGAAATTTCTACCGTTTTTTACGACTGCCATTTTGAGTGTGAATTAGCATTTTGGAGGAATATTTTTGGTGATTCACTGATAAGTATGGTTATCTTTTTAAATGGATGAATGGGTTATAATTTGTTCCTATTTCTAATACAAACGTTGGGATACTCCAGATTCTGAGCAAAAAGTGAAACATAATTTATTTCATTTTTCATTTTAATGAAGAGCTCTTAAACAACTTTTGGTGATGTGAATTCTTATATTAAAGGTTCTAAATTTGGCGATGTATCAACATTTTGGCGATTTTAAAATCAGTTTCTATAGAAAACATTTTTTTGGAGATCTGGGAATTTTTCGACAATTTTTTTTTTAACATTTTAACACTGAAAATCATTAAAATAATGATAACACAATGAAATTATATTTCAGAAAAAAAATTAAAATGAATATTTTTTGCTGCAATATTATAAAGTGATCTTACTTTCCATTTTGGCGACTTGTGCAATATTTTGAGTCTGAAAAATAAAGTAATAAAGGACACTTTTCAAAATAATTCTTAGAAAAAGCAAAATAGCTATGTAATTAATTAATGTCTTTTTAATTTTTTCATGGTTAGAGTTTTTCCCATGCAGTTGTCTTAGAATATGCGTCATTTTTATGTATAAAATGGTTTTACACATTTTTCCTCCTTTTATTTTTGTCCCCCTCAAAATATTTCTGGCATTTCGCTGTTACAGGATTGGTAGGGGTAATTTTTCTTTAGGATTTTAGGCATTGCAACTTGGAAAAAAGGATTTGAAGGCAAGATTTATAGATCCACGTTTCTAGAATATTCCAGAAAAACATAAAGTGCCACCATGGTATTAACATGTAATGGATGTATTTTATAAAAAGTTTGTGGTGAATTTCTTGCTTTTTGGAAGAATAATGGAAACATAATATTTGAATGTTTTACTTCTGACACTAAAAGTCTTTTTTTTTTTTTTTTTTTTAACATTTTTTTTTTT
>KK119112.1:17771-66394 GCA_000611955.2 Stegodyphus mimosarum
TAACATGTTTTTCTTTCCTCTATTTTCTCTACTTTTCACTAGACAAATGACTGGAAAATATCAGAAAGGCTTGTAATCTGAAAGTGAAGTTCAGGCATAGATAATATCTTTAACTGAATTTATTCACCTTCCATTTGCCAATAGGTCCTTAATTTTTTTCGTTAATGGTCCTTAAAAGTACTTAATTTCTGTGTGTAGAAATGTGTACGAACCCTGTGGCAACAGCTGAACTTCTGTTATAAGTCATGCTGATTATTATTTTACTTCATAATTTAACTTATGCCAATTGACATAAAATGTGCATAAGCCTCTGGACTGAGTACGTGACGAAATGAGGCATAAAGAAAAAAGCCACTAATCTCCTTTAAAATATGTGGAACTATTATAAGCATAAAATGTATTTCATGAAATTTTATAATTTAATGTTATTCACTTGAAAAAATTTATGAAGTTAATCTTATTCTTGAATTTGCTTTATAATTAAGTTAGATATTAGATTATGTTTAATAATAATACATCCTAGTCACAGATTTACTTTCCTCTTACAAGTTACAAAATTAAAATTACAAAGATGGTCTTACAAAAGTGAAGTTTGAGTGTAGATAATTGCTTTAGTTTATTAATTTTCTATTTGCTGGATAGGTTCATTGATGGTCCTGAAAAGTCCTTAATTTCCACCCGCAGAAATGTGTATGGACCCTTTATGTAAAACATTTTAAAATTCAATTGAAAATTTGAAAGAAATGAACTAACTATAAAATTTTCGTACAGAAAGTAACTAGCTAAGCTTTTTGTTTTAAATATGAATTAAAACAAAAGTTTCCTGAAATTTGAGTGTGGTGACAAATTAGTTGCAACTGACTTATTTGTAATTTATTGAGTTGTTACTAATTTGTTTTTAATGTATATATTTAAAGGCTTTTTCTTCACATTATTGAGATTTCAATTACAAATGGTCTTTCATAGACAATAAATTTACTCATGCATTAAATTTGCATTAATAAAAGTGTGTATTATGTTTAAGCATTAAACAGAATTAGCATTCAAATTGGATATTCCAGAAAGAAAGATTATTTTATGTTAAAGATTTAAATATATTAAAATTATTCCGAGTTAGATCTTGTGAGTGAATAGCTAGAGCAGAGATAAACAAAGCTATTTGCAGTGATTACGTTGCAGTATGAGGTCAATTAATTTATTGCAGATGTATATGAAAAAGGTTGTAATTTCAGTGGATTTTAAGTTCTGTACAGATTTTAATAATTGTCTGTAAGACTTCGTTTTAGAATTTTAATTGAGAAAACATCTTACCCTTCACCCCTTGTACTCTTGTGGTATTTTTCTATTGTCCATCCATCCAGCTTTCATGTTGTCTTCTTTGCCCATTTGTTTTCTAAGATGTTTTAGGTTAGGTCTACCTGTGGATTTCTTGTAGCTGGCATTCTTAATATACATTCTTTTAAAACTCTTTCTTTCAAAGTCTTCTTTATTTTTAGTTTTAAACATGATAAGAGATATTTTGCATGTCATAAAAAAATCCTATTTATTTTTTTTAATTATTTATTTTTTATTTCCACATTTTTGGATCTGTATAGTCAAAATGCTTTTATCATTGCACTCAAACCTTAATTTTAACTTTAAGTTTCTTAATAGTTGGTGCATTCCATATTTAATATAGCATTCTGAAGTCATTTTAAAATTTACATGTAGTTCAAGTAGTTGTCATTAACAAAGTCGCAGAAAATTTGACCATTCTAGCATTAAGAAAGTGTAAACAGAGTTTTTCTAAAATTGCATTGATTGCAGTTGTAGTAGTTATTAATATATGGTTTGGATATTATGATTTTAATCAAAAGTTTATTCTTCATGATGAATTTATATATAATAAAGTTTTAATTTTTTTCAATTTTATGTTTTGCTTTTTTTCATAATTAGTAAAGGGTGTCTTGTATAATGAATGCAATCCATTCCGCAATAATGTTTATTATGTGGGAAACTGTTTCTTGTAGTTTACTATGGGGAATAATTTTAATTCATTTCCCAAGCTCTACAGAATCACTAAATGTCATAAAAATATTTGAGAGAGCATTAAATTTACTAATATAACAGTTATAAAAAGTGTTTATCTATATAATATCTGCTGTATGGATTTTCTTATATTTTTAATTCAATTCATTTCATTTTGAGGCTACCGAGTTTTTCACTGCAGGTTTAAGACTATGCTGTCTTCTATCCTCTTCCACAGTAAATCACCTCATATATTTGATGTAAATTTTTCTATCCTCTTTGGATGTAATGCATGGATTTGCTAGTCATTCTGTTCATCTCATCGTATTGGGATGCCACTACTTGGTTGGAATATAAACCTTTCACTACTTTTAGTAAAATAAATTCCATGTTAAGAAATGTGAAATCAGATTCACTTCCATTTCTTGAAAGGCTTTTTGATAGTTAGTGTAGTTTTGTGTTTTCAACTTCCTCAATGAAAGGAACTTCCATATAGGTTTCCTTATGTTTTTAGTCAAGGATGACTTGCAGATAGCTCTTCATTGGCAATATAGGATTAAGAAAAATGTTTATTTGCAAACATTTCTGCTTATTGTTGTTATTTATCCACAGACCATCTTCTGTATTTACTCGTTGTTAACACAAAAAGTAAATGAAATTTAGCACCCTATTTATGATGAAATTTACATGCAGTCTGTTATGCAAAATTGAGTTCGATGTATGGGACATTTTATGGTTTATGCAAAGGCTTCATTGTGTGAAGTGTTCATTATCCTAGGAACCACTGTATCTTTATATCTACCCACCGTATCTTTAAATCTGCTTCTGAGGCATTACTGTTTTTTTAATAAGCAAACTGTCTTATGAATGCTTGAAGAAATTGAGACTTCATTATTATTATGACCATGTTATTTAAATGGTACTCAGGCCCACTAGTGAATCACCTCATACTTCATAAATCATTGCCAAACAGCAAGCAGTCATAAATGCAGTCACTTGTATAGTTTGCCCATCATGAGAAAAGTTCTGAATAAGCCCTGTGTTATAATTGCATTCCTGTCAAGACATGATTTAACATCATCTTGTATCCTGATGAATGTTGTTATGTGGCAGATATCTTTAAGACAAAAAAGTGCTTTTGATACTAGACTAAAATTAGTGATGGAACTGCGACAACCACAAAGTGTATGCGAGAGGTAAACATGTATGTTATGTTCTTAACTTTTTCTTAATTAGAACTGGGCAATAATCTTGACATGATTTAAATATTAGGGACTGCAGAAAAAAAGCGTCAAAAAATTTTTAGAAGGAATTCTTAAAAAATAAATAAATAGTAAAAAATAAATAAATATACATGTATTAGTATATTCATTTCAGTGTTTTTTTTTAATGTTATTTTATTTTATTAGGTCTGGGTTTTGCTATGTTGTATCTCTATGTGCTGTTAGGGATTTATAATGCCATACCTTTATCATGGTTATTTACCTACTTCAAGGATTCTTTCATCACTCTCAAAGACTCATACAAGTGGGGAAAATGTCATTATAATTTTGCTAGGAGTGGTAAGTAATTTTCTTCCTTGTCATGTTAAAATTTGAGTAAATAATGAATGTTTTTTCCTTCAAAATATAAGATGCAGCATCAAAAATAAATTCTTAGCTTTAAGCATTAAATTTCAGGATGCCTATTCCAAGAACTTGCCTATATGCAAGTTCTTGGAGAGAATTAACTTAATAGTAATTATTTGAATGGCATGTATGATGTTCAGAGGCCTCATTTAAAATTATTTTTTTCATTTTTAGCATTTTTTCATAGACAAAATATATCTAAATACCCAGTATAATTTAAGCAGGTTACACAAGCAAGAGAAAATCTGAAAACTGGCTATCTGTCTTTGGGAGAGGAAGTTTTAATTGGTTTTCTAGAGGAAATTTTCTTATATCTACATTATACTTAAAACAGTGTATTCTGGTGCTAGGAATTGAGAAAAGAAATGAAACATATTCATTAACCTTGACTATTGGGTTAATTAATGAATGTCCTGTATCTGGAAATTTCGTAGACTTGAGGTCAACCAGAGCTTAATAATTTTTTATGAATGTGAGATGCTTGTAGGAAATTTAATGCACCAATTGGAAATGGTTTTTGAATAATATCAGATGTAGAGAAACAGGAAACGTGTCTTTGTATCCAGCAGTGATGGAGAATGAAGGATTTCCAAGTTTCTCTCTCTCTCTCTCTTTTTTTTTTTAATGTAAATATCACACTCTTTAGTTAAAAATAGAATGCTGTCCTTGTTTGACCAAAGTCCTGGATGACCCAAAAATCCGTATTTGAAACTTCAGCAATACACGGTGTAATGTAGACAGAGAGGTAAAATTGACACACATGTTTGAAATAACATGGAGTTTTATTGAAAGGGAGGAAAAAGGCCAACATATAGCCCTAGGCAGCAAAATGTCAGTAATGCCGCATGAGAATCGTGTTTGAAATAAGCTGTAGTGAGTGACAGAATCAGTCATGACTTTTTCACTTTTCGATCCTCACCTCCGGATGTTGGCCAAGGTGTGATGTAGATTTATCACTTCAGTCGTAATCAGACCCTTTTCCTTCAAGGAAATGCGTTTTTCTGCTATTCAAGCTATCAGTGTGATGGGCTCGAGGTACGCCGATATGTTACAGAATTGCATAATCCGTAGTCTGATTGATGAACACTTGTTGGAAGGTATGACTTTTATGAAGGATGATGCTCCGCCTCATATTGCTACACTTGTGAAAGATCTCATGCACGCGTTGTTTGGTGAGGATTGCATGCTGAGCCGGCACTTCTATCATGCTTGGCCTCTCAGGTCCGCAGATCTCCATCCGTGTGATTATTGGTTTGGGCTTACCTGCAATTTTTTTTCCTTTTCACCCCATGATATTCCAAGCACAAGTGTCAGTTTTTATGTCTCTACCTACATTATTCAGTGAATTATTGAATTTTTAAATAACAGACTTTTGGGTCACTGGGCCTATTTAGCCGTACTAGCAGGAAATGCTGTACCATACCTGCACATTTTCAAAATCGTGTCCTTAAGTATTGGCTCTGGAATTTATTGGTAGGAATAAAAACATGAAAATTAAAACATCTGTAAAATAATTTTCTCACTGTTATTATCTTTAATGTATTGTGGGATTATTTTGAGTTCTTAGCTCTGTCTAGATTTAACTGCTTTTAGAATCTGGTATTAAACTGAAAATCAGATCATCATTGATTATTGAAACAGGTCCATTTTCACTTTGATGTTCTCTAACCGATTTAGATGGACCATTTTCTGTTATGACATCAGTGAAGACTCACTGACATACTTTTTGCTTCCATCTGTACAGTTTCTCCAAGTCTTCTGTTTACAGTTTACTGCAAGTTTTAGTGCCAGTTGTAAGCTCTAAATTTGGCTATCTTATCAGTCAAGTTCCTGTTGTGTTAGGCAGTTAGAGACAAAAAATGATCTTCAGAAGCTTTTTCTCTCTAGGTCTTCTCCAGGTTTTCTAGTCCAGAGTTTTTCGACTATTTTCAGAGGTTAGAGAGACTGTTGTCTCAAAACATTTAGCCATTTTGCATGTAATCTGCCTTGTTTTCAAATGCATCAGCTCAAAAATTTTTTCAGATGATATTTAGGGCCATGAAAATAGTTTTGACTCAATAAACACTGAAATTAAACCCTGAATTTCTAAAACTGACAAGCTATGTAGAAACACTAATCATGCCTTTGGGTAACTTTATGCAGTTGTTTGTATTTTGTTGGCAAATTAATCAAACTGAATTTTGTGATAATAATTAGGTGTATCCTTTATTCATTTACAGAGGCATAGTTAGGGTTTTCAGAGGCCGGGGACAATGAAGATTTCGTGCCCACTCCTGCTTGCCAAGAATGGAAGACATTTAATTCTAAAATTTCCTGACATCAGTTTGGCACCCCTAGATGCTGTGCCTGGGGACTGATGTCCCACCTTGCCCCCTTCTAGCTATGCCACTGTTCATTCATTAAAATTAATTCATTAATCAGATTAATTAATCTAATTCAGATTAATTCATTAATCTGATTAATTAATTCATTAATCAGATTGTTTGATGATTTCATAGTCTATCGTTAACACTGTGTATGTAAAGGTCCTTTTGACTTCAGTGTATGTTGAAAAACATCACCTCAATGTAAACTTGTCTTTCTAAAATCTATAAAACTAAATACTAGAAATTTTAAAAATAGTGTCAAGTCAATGCTAGTATAGTAGCAGTTTTAAAAAATGTATATGTGTAACTAGAACATAATTTTGATAACTCTAGGGACTGTTTTAATCATGAAATAGAGGAAATGCTTTATTATATTTTTTGAAAAACATAATGATAGTATGATGATATACTAGCTGAAGGGATTGCAGTCTTGTTTCTTTTACTGTTAAATATTAAAGATGTTGAATATCAGTATGGGAAGAAGTTATTGTGAGGCATGAAATTAGAACTAATGGCTAAAATTAGGTGGGCTGTTATTATTGATAAATCATATATCTTGTGCATTTAGTGTGCAGTGGCATATTTTTACTTTTAAGAGAATTTCAGAATTCAAAATTATGCAGGAAAGGAGTCTTAAATTTATGTAAATTTTATAGTAGAGCTTTTATGAATTTTGAAAGCAACCAGAGAGACGTCCTTAAGTCTTAAAATCCCTATCTGATGTATTGACATGAAATTTGATAAGAAATCTTTCTGAAAAAATGCCTGTCTCGAGTATAATGGAATATGACTCTAAAGGATAATATACTGAAGGAGAACCTTTGTCCTATATGTATTAGAGTTGCCAGCATAGTGTTTTCCCTTGTATCATAAAATGTGGGTATGTACTTGAAGCAGATTGCTGAAGCAACAATTGCAACTAGAAACTTCGCATTTTATCTACTGCTGAAAGAAATGCATTTCTCAGGAAAGTTTTTTCAATGTCGCTAGATATGGTAAGGCCATATGGAAAATTATTAATCTACATCAATCTAAGGGGGGGGGAACACCTCTAATTTTAACTATTTTATCAAAATTGCAAAAAGAAATTTAGGTACTTGTCAGTTATAGGAGACCGCATATTCTTGGTGATAATTTGTTGGTGCAAAGAAATAAAATATCAGAAGTAAGTAACAAAGGTGAAAATAAACAACAAAGAAATTCAGACTATGCAAAAGAAGAAATACATAAAAATAAGTGCTCATAAAACTTGTGTTTTTTGCTGTTGCATGTAGTTGTAGAACAAAATAGAGAAGGTATTGTAACGTATTTGGCAGTTTTTATCGAAATAACAGATGAACTTCTTAGTAAATCATAAACTTTATTCTCAATTCACGAAGATAAATAATTTAAATACAATTTCTAAATGTTACAGTCTTACACTCCAGCTTTTACATTCCAGTTTCTTCCTCTATCAATTTTTAATACATCATCTACTCGTAAAAACTTTTAGAACTAACAATCTTTTTTTAAAACATTTCTCTAGTTGCTCAGCAATGGTTGCATGAAACAAATATGGCGTTGCCACTCCAGTATCAATATTAAATAATAAAAATTATAAAATGTTATTGTTAAAATATAATCAGTTGTTAAATAAAAAAAATATTACAGTATGCTGAAATGAACAATGGATTGTTGATGGCATTTTTTGTGAAACACGTGAAGATATTTTGAAAATAATTGACAACAGAACTGCAAAAACTTTAATGGAGGTAATTATAGACGGTGTGATCGACAATCCTATAATATTTACTGACTGTAGAAAAAAATATTGATGCACTAATAGATAAGAGTTTCCAAAAAAGTTACTGGATATGCTTTATCGTACAAAAAAACCTTTTGGCGCAAAAAATGTATTCCAAAGAGTGTGTGACCTGGGATAACTGATAAATACCCAATTAATCTAGTAATAAACCAGTTTTTATACTAAAAAATTCTGAGATACTGCATAATAAACTATCGTAAGTAGACAATTATAGGTGTAATTCCTACAAATTTATTTGCAGTTATGAAAGAAAAATAAAACAGTTTTACATAATGTAATGTTTAAAAAATATATTGATTTCATTCTTTTCTCTGAATTATATTGATAGCTTTTATATGCCGTATAAATTATATTAACCATGTATTTAATATATAGATATTAATTAAGTGCACAGATATTAATTATTGCATCATTAATCCTCGGATTGATTTGAAGTTGAGTTTTTGCTTATATTTCAGGTTGCATACAAGCTTTAAATTCATCATCAGCTGATTTTTATGGCTGGTCTGTGCCATCATATTTTCAGTAAGTGATTTATATTATACTTTTTAACTGTTTATATTGTAATTAAATTGAATGCTTATCTATATTTTGGTTATATTTAAAAACCAATGAAAACATTACCTAATTTTTTTTAGTGGTCGTGTTCTTGGAAGAAGACCCGGTGAATTCCAGTTAGGGGAGCTAAAGTTTGAAGTAGCTTTTAATTTATGCATTGTATGGCTAATTGTTTTCATCTGCATAATACGTGGACCAAAAACATTTGGAAAAGTAAGTCAAGTAATTAATTCTAATTTACCTATGATTTGATTTCTTTGATAGAAATCAGGTCTTTTCTGTTATTGGGACCAGATTTAGAAATCCACATATATGTACACTGTGCAAAAAAAAGGGGGGGGAGACAATTCTATATCCTCCTATTCTATTGGGCTGATTGACGAAATTCAACTTGTGTTTTTCATGTCACGAAATCGCAACTTAAGGTATATAATAGATTTATATATAATAACACAAATGTGGTTCACACATTTTGTTAAAATTATTTGAAAGAATGAACGATGACTTTTTTTTCTGCTCATGTACAATAAAAAAAAAAGGTAAGGAAAATAGGTTGCTATAAATTAAGAAGTTCACCAAGAGAATTATTCTTGGCGCAAACTGAAATGCACCAACATAAATTTTTAAATTTCGCACCAAATTTTACAAAATTTAATAGCTAGGCATAATCTGAGTTGTATGCACATTTTATATTGTGCACTGCATTTGATGTAATTTAAAAAAATGAAAATTAAAGGACCGTATCTTATTGAAGATATGTTTCTTAGGAAAACAAATCAGCAGCAAATAAAAAATCAGATATATTCTGCTTCATATTGGATTTAGGAGATACTGAATGCTTCTAAATTTAGAAGATTTTGAATGCAAGGATTTTAATATCTTGCTTTCAAAAAAGTCAAAAAACATATTTAATGGCTTTTTATAGAGAGAATGAGGAAGAAATAGAATTGTATAGAAGAAAATGAAAGTATATATGTGTACATAAAAAAAAAAAAAACATAATAGGCCAAAAGTCAAAAAATTTTTTTTCCAAATGTGTCCTGTGCTATAGCTGCAGGATTGAAGTAAAATAAACTCAAAGCATCTAAAGTTAATATTAAATTGGAATCAAAGTAAGGCAATTCCTCAACAATATTAATAATTGCAACCGTTTATAAGAGGTTCAATACAATATCCAAACAAATCAAAATTAAAACAAAAATTCATAGTAGAACAAACTCGAAAAAAAAAAAATGTGGAAAGGAAAATATACAAAATTATAAAAATTAATCTTCTTTTAATGAAACTCCAATTTAGAACTCATCAGGGGAAAATGAATTAAAGCTGAATAAAGTCGATTAATACACAGTCCAGTCACATTAATGTGACCACCACATACTTTCCATGTCAGAGTTAAATAACAAATCACAGAAGGCAGGTGGCAGCACAGTGCAGTTGAGCGTATATAAAGGGTGTGTGAGGGCTTCGGAAAACATTTCAATTGTTGGCGTAATGCAGAAACGAAGCGATTTATCCGACTTCCAAAAGGGCATGATCATTGGCTTTCGGGCCAAGGGTGGAAGCATTTCCGAAACGGCTGAGTTTGTGAACTGTTCGCGTGCCGCCGTGGTAAAAGTGTACCGTGCATGGCAAAATGGGACTGTCCAAAATCAGCGACGTGGCAAATGTGGTGCACCACGGGCCATAGATGACAGAGGCGAACGACGGTTGCGGAGATGCGTTCGGGCAGATAGACGGGCTACCGTTGAGCAACTGACCACCAAAATGAACCAAGGGGCTACCAAAAGTGTCTCCCAAAGTACTATTCAGCGAACATTGCTGCGTCTGGGCCTCCGAAGCAGACGCCTGGTTCGTGCACCTATGCTGACTGCTGTTCATCGACGGCGAAGGCTAGAATTTGCACGCCAGTACAGCAGCTGGACGTCCACTGAGTGGCGACAGGTTGCGTTTTCGGATGAATCGCGTTTTATGCTCCATCGGACAGATGGACGTTGGCGTATAAGGCGTGAAACCTCTGAAAGGAACCACCCTGCAACCATTGCCGGAACGGTCCAAGCTGGAGGCGGGAGCATTATGGTCTGGGGAATGTTTTCCTGGCATTCTCTAGGTTCACTGATCATTGTGGAAGGCACAATGGATCAATACAAGTACGCATCTGTCCTTGCGGACCATGTTCACCCCTACATGCGCATTGTTTTTCCTCAGGATGATGGCATCTTCCAGCAGGACAATGCGAGGTGCCATACAGCTGCCAGTGTACGTGCGTGGTTCGAAGAGCACCAGGATGAGTTTACCGTCCTCCCCTGGCCAGCAAACTCACCTGACTTAAACCCAATCGAGCATCTGTGGGACCATCTCGATCGAGTTGTTCGCGCCATGGATCCTCAACCGCGTAATCTAGCGCAGCTGGCCACGGCATTAGAGTTGGCATGGCTCAACATCCCAGAGAACACCTTCAGGGACCTATGTGACTCTCTTCCTGCACGTCTCGCAGCAGTCCGCTCTGCGAAAGGTGGTTATTCTGGCTTTTGACAGATGGTCACATTAATGTGACTGGACTGTGTATGTTTTGAGAATGTATTTCATTCTTCTGGCCCATTTGATATCAAAACTGAAAAAAAGATTCAATTAAATTTTCATTTAAGACATTAAAATTCATATAAAACCGAAAAATTGAATCTGAAATGTATCAGAATTTTCCTTACATGCTTTCGAAACACTTGGAAAAAAGAATGAGACATAAACATTGTGTCAAATTGACTTAAAAAAACCCCATAAAACTTTACATTAAGCAAATTGACAAAAAAAAAAAAAAAAATTGGTTCAAAGACGTTATATGCAAATCAGAAATTCAAAAGCAATTACAAATAAAGAGCAAAACAAATATACTTTAAACCAAATAGTCATTTAAACAACACTAAAAAATTGGGTGGTCCCAGATTATGCTAAACTAAACTTTTAATACCAAGAAAACAAAAAACTTTTCATAGAGATTTCAAGCTTTGATTCCAATTTAGTTAACTTTAGATGCTTTGATTTTATATATATATATATGTGTGTGTGTGTGTGCATGTCTGTGTGTATATAAAATAAGCGCTTGCAACAGAACTGTGGTACAAAACATTAGAATTTTTGACAGTGGAGATATATCCACCAATGATCAACAGAACAAAACAAAATTTGTAGGCATTGCATATATCAGATTAATAAATCCTGAAGAGCTGGCTGAAATAATTATGCATATAACATGGTTGATAATTTAATATTCATTGTTATTTTAAGAAAACAGAGTTTTTTTAGTTTAGAGAAAGTTTGGAAAAAATGTATAGTACCTGCACATTCTTGTAGTAATGGCTATGCAGGAAAGTCTAAAAAAAGTAAATTGTAAAGGGAAAATCAGCAATATATTTTTCTTCAGCCATGACCATATTGTTTAGATTGATGAGATGGATAAGAAGGTTCCATAGCCTGCAATATACCGAATGAATGAATTACTTGTACCTCTACTGTTTCCACATTTTTTGAAATCATACTTTGTGCATGTGTAATATAAGGAATATAAATAGTACAGAGTGGAATTATCTTTCAGACATTTGATTTTATAAATCTCAGATCAAACATAACTAATAATTGGTGTATATCAAATTTATTAAAAAAATTTGAAGTGATGACTTCATTTTTAAAGCTGCACTAAATAAAAGTTCCACTAAGTTAAAATATTTTGGAAATATATATGGCATAAAACTGCTTATATATTTGGCATAAAGCTGCACAGAGTGGTTAATGTTTCTAAACTATGTGTAGTTAAAACTGCACCTTTTAAAGGAAATTTTATTAGATACAGGACCACTGTTATGATTTGTCTGCCAGGATTCACCTCCTTCATTTTACATATTGCATGCAAAATCGTTATGTATATATCTGCATATTTAAAAAAAAAATTCTGCCTGTAATTATGTATAAAAATACCTTTGGGCTGTTTCTTAAAGATGCATTTTTTAGGTGGTGTATGTATTTGGTATGTTGCCTATTGCTTTGCTAATGATGGTAACAATGCGAATGGGACAGCAGTGGAGTGATGGTATTCTGGATCTGTTTACTTCTTCATGGAAACCAACTCTTCTAGATTCCTCTGTAAGCATAAAGTAATTCATGCGGCAGTTAAATATTTTTTTATCATTATTTACTTTTTTTACCTTTTTTACAATATGTAAAAAAAAAGCTTACTAACTTCAGGAAAGAATCCCCTTTTTGAAAAACTGAATAGCAATATCATCTTAAATATTCTACCAATTGTATAATTTTTTTTTGGTATATAGCGTGTCTGCATTTTCATTTCTTAAAATTTGTGATGTCTACCCTTCTTAAGAGTGCTTATTAATATTTTTAGTTTATTTATGTTTTTATTTCCTTATAAAATTTAATGTGCTATAAAAATTTGTAAATTAAAATCTTGTAATTTATGTAAGTGATATGTAACGTTTTACCTTTTGTTTATACATATATAACTGCAGTATTGATATAATTTATTGTATCATACACTCATTTAAATGTTTTATTTGAATACTAAGTATATATGCAGTACAAAATCTGAGATCAGGACTTCGGCGATTCTGGATTTGGGATTTTTCCAGATATTAGATCATCAATTTAAATCTAGTAAGGTGGCATGCAGAAATTATACAATTAAAAATATGAAGTCATGATTTATGAAGTAAAGAGCATTTATGATCTAAATGGTATTAAAATTTACAAGAAAAAAAAGCTTAATATTTATTTGTTTGCTTAATACAATATAATATTAATATTTATTTGTTACTAAACATTTCTTTCAATGTAAGTTGTTTAAATTGCTTTGTTTTTTGTGCTAATATTTTCTCTTTAATCCTATAAACAGACTTAATTTCTTGTTCAGTTACAAAGTTCCACTGTTCAAGTTCTGTAATTGCTGCGTCGAGAATTCGGACCAACTTGTCCATCAAAATGTTTTTGTTTTCAGTAACCTCTCTGTCACTTTCTTCACTATAGGTAGTGCCATTTTCTGGATCTAGAACCATAAAAAACTACAGATTTCGCTGTCCGTTAATTGACTGATGATTGGGGCATTGTCATCACAATGAAAACTTCTGTTATATCATCTTCCTTTATTACCGTTTCACCACATTTCTTTACAAAATCCATTAACTGGAAAATTTCACCTTTGGTTTCAATATCCGAAAACCTTCAGATTTGCGACTATTAGCTTCATCATCCTCACCATGAAATATGATAGCTGACCATAAATTACATCAAGCATTTTTTAAAGTACCTGGAGGCACATCCTCCTACAATCTTACAATTCTCCACACAGCAGGTTTTATGCTAAAATATTTCAAAAATTCTTGAATAGTCTTGCCATTGTTTAAGAAATTTAACATGGATTTTAAAAATGCTACTTTATATTTGAATTTCAGCTTGTGCACTGTTCCAATATCCATAGGCTGAATGACGGTTGTACAATTTAGAGGAAAGAATAATACGGATACATTAACTTTCATTAAAACTTTGCACTTGTGTATTCCTGCATTTGCACATGCTAGAATTGTTAATCTCGTTTTAGATTCTTTGACACCAGTTGGAGCCTTTTCTGTAGAGATTGCCAAGTTATTTTGTGGTACATATTGCCAATAAAGAGCAGTTTCATCCGCGTTGTAAATTGTCCTGGAGATAACGTTTCACTAATAATGAGTTCATTGAATTCGTCTACAAATAGTTCAGCAGCTTCAGTATCAGCTGAAGCTTTTTCTCCTGAAATTTTTAATTGCTTTATACCATGGCGATTTTTAAATTTGGTTAACCAACCTGTTGAATATGTGCACTCGTGCATGCATAATGCATACCCCCCTCCCCCCAAAAAATCATTTGTGGCTTTGAGGTCCGGATTTTAGATCATTCCAGATATTGGACGTCTAGATCTCGGACTTTGTACTGTATTCAACATTTAACGAAAGATATAAAAGTGTATGAAAAAGTACTGATTAATTAAAAAGTTGATGTATAATTTTTACCAAATACAAATTTAATAATATGTTTTGATGAGAAATTCAATTCTGTGTATTAGTTTAAATATAAAAAATTTTGTGTGTCTGTAAAGTTGTTTGTTTAGTTATGGAAATATGTTGTATTTCTAGGCTTGGTGGCTTGCAGCAAGAGAAGCTTTCATAACATGGGGTCTTTTTGGAACAATTGCCCTTCATATTTGTAGTCATAATAAAACATCTACAAATATTACAAAGTAAGAGTACCTTTTGTAATGTTATTGGTCATAATAAATTTTTTTTAAACATTTTTATTTAATTTAAATTGATTCAAAATTCTAATGCAAAATATTCTGTATGAAATCCATTATGTTTATTTAAGAAAATGCAGTTAATTATGAATTATTGCATGCATAAGTGCTGATATATGTAAAAAGTATTGCCAATTTTATTACTTTTACAAATAATGTAGTCTGCAAATAAATTGGATTAAATAGACATACACATACTTAATTGCAATGGTTTCTAGTACTGACTGGAAATGACCTGCCAGTGTTACCACATTGTTTTAAAGTTCAAAAATATAGAATTAAAAAAAAGCTAAGCATTATAATTATCATTTGGATTTGGAATAAAGTTTTGTTATTTATCAGTTTGGTGAGAAGTAAGAATTCATGCGTTTTAGCCTTGTCAAGGAACAGCTACCATCTGATACACACAAGCAGTTCTTTCAGTGTCTACAGTTCACAGTTTCTGTAATATGCATAATCTGTTTACTATAAATTTGTATTTATTTTGTTATTTAGTATAATGTTGTAAGCAACGTATTTAAAATAAACAACATGTAGAAAACTAACCGAAATTACTACAAAACATATATACAATACTTACAATACTCAGTCTACCCAAATTATGATTTTCTTGTGGCCATAAAGTGTTTTCTTTTCCCACATACAGTTGCATACTATGGCCATTTTTACAAATTTTGTAGAGAAAAATACATTTCACCTAAAAGAAATCTAGCTTCTTTTCCGTGTGGAGAAGATTGAAAATACTAAACATATTAAATATTTGGCAATGAAAAACTGAGAAAATTTTCATAAGCTAAAGAGATATAAACTGTGTGCATATGTCAGATGTAAACTGTCTGCACACGTACAGATGAGTAACCGTCCGTTTTTTGGCAAGACCGAAATGCATCTGTGTCTATTTCTCACTAAGGTCTGTAACAGGTAATGTTAAATATTAGAAGCCTTGAAGACAGTTTTAATGTTGCTGGCACTTGTATTTAAAATAATTTTTTATGAAGGTTGATGTAAACACTGTAGTAGTGCTTCAAAATGCTGCTAAAACATCATATTATTTTGATGAGTTGTTTGCATGATGTTGTGTTTTTTCAGTTTTGGTTCTGACGATATTTTGACAAAGAACATACAATGTAAAATGTTTTGCAAAATGTAAATCACTTGGTAGAAATTACCATTGTTTCTTCTTTAACTGTTCAAGGTTTATATAAGTTTTTTTTGTTCCATTATAAATTAAAAATTATGCTTCTAAAGCTTAAGTATCTTTTCATTATGACATTCATCATCATATGCCAATTGTTAGAACAGTCAAACTTTCATTTATTCAGAGTCATTAATTTATTTTCAAACCACTCAGAATTTTATAAGAGATAACTGAATATTCCAGCATGACTATGTTACAAAAGGCATTAATATGAGCTAATATTACAAAAGCATGCTTATTAAATTCCACTAAATTAAATTAAAAATTGGATTACATATGCTTATACGGTATTTAGCACATGTACTACATATATGTGATATTTTTTGTTTGGTTACTGCTTATAGTGATTGTACTTAATTATTTGAATTTAGTTTAAACTAACACTTAAAATCTTTTGCAATCTTTTATGTTATTCAAAAGCAGATGATTGGCAATTAAAATTGTTAATATATCTTAATCTTTGATGTATAACAGTTGATGATGCTACTTGTTAAAAAGACTTTGTGCAAGCCATTTGTATGAAATATTTTCATTCATTCCTAGTTTTTTCTGAACTCTCCATTGCTAAGTTATAAAAACTTGAGTGATAAAAAATCTACAATTTTTGCTCTTTTGTAATAAAATTTGTCTACATGCCATCTTATCAATCCATTTCATACAATGCTGGTTCTACTTTAATTTTAAATATATGGCGAACATAGCTAATGATATTATTTACAAATTCACATTAACATACAAAACAATAACAATCTTATGTGATAAATTGTCATTTGGCTAGCACAGGGTATATGAAAAAAGAATTTGGATGCTTGTTATGAAGTAAATGAAGCAATAAATTCATTATTAATTATTTTTAGAATTGGGGAAAGGGGGATGGAAATTGAAATAAATGAGTAAGGAAAAAATGTGACATCTGAAAACTTAGGATTATGATGTAACACGTCAAAATTAGTTAAGAATATTTAAAAAGTTAAACAATATGAAAAATAATTGGCATTAAGAAAAGATTACAGTCTCTTTCACCTGAACACCTTAAGAATTTTTAAGCTAAAGAGTTACAACAAGATTGCTAAAGAATTAATTCTCAAAATTTCAAAATGCAGAACCTATCATGTTTCAAAATGAGCTGTTCAGACTAACAGTGTTAAATGGTAAGAGGAGGAAATTTTTTCTAGGTATCATTCTGTCAAAATCAACACCATATGGAGATTTCTGTATTTATTTAATAACAAAAGGACTAAAACTTTTCCAATTTCTATTTTGTCAAGACACAAAATTTGCATAATGAAAACAAAAATATAATAATATGCTGTTTGAAAAGTAGAAAAGAAATTAGATTTATAAAGGGATTTTTATTTCATGTAATACTTTTTATAAAATCTGTGTATAGTAAGCATGCACTTACGTATACTTAAGACTAGACTACCTTGGACTGTATGCTGGTTAACATAGATTAACTGCTGCTCTGAAACCAGAAAAGTAGGTTCATAGCTGTGTATCTTACATGTATTTGTATTATTGTCCTCCCTCCTTGTAAACGTAATATTGGTCATCCCCTGTGGTGGTGCACTTCAGATAATGTTATTGGTGATGGGACAGCTAAATGACCTATGGTTAGCTATAATATAGAATAAATGCTGAACTAAGAAGTGTCGAGGCATTGAAGGGAAAAAATTGTTTATTCTTATATTATTTTTTACTAATATGTATATTAGAAAAACAACACTATTTAATGATATATCTATCTATTTTTCTTTCTAGGAACCTCATAGCTGTAGCTGTTACTGCAGTAGTTGTATTAATCACTACAGCTTTTCTGTTTGCCTGTGCAGCAAATGTTCTTCACAAGAGAAATCTTTCCTTATCATTGTCATCTTATGGTATGCATAGTTCAGAGAAAGAATTTAAACAAAATTTGTTTTTGCATGCTCATATTTAATATTTTCCCATTGATTTTGTATTAAACAAGGGGTAATTTTTCTTGTAGTTTGTAAGTATTTGAATTTATCAATGTATTTTTTAAATTGAAGTTTCTTTCTTTCTTTACTTTTTTTTTTTTTGTATGTGTTGAAATTCTGTATAATTTACTTCAAGTTTCTACCAAAGGAGATTTCATGTAAATTTTACTTATTTTGTATGTGTGCAGTAAAATGTCTGATAAAAAATATCAGAATGACTTGGAATAGGTTATATTTAGAATGTATTTAGTATTTTCTAAAGAGTGCTCGTTTCATATATGATTTAAATTTATTAACAAATATTAGAATTTTATGATATGATCATTTCACAAAATAAATTTGACCTTTAAATCTGATAATAATAAAGAAGGAAAAAACAAAATGACTATTGCATTTTTTTCAAATACTGTAATATCAAATAATGTAATATACTCATATTTTTTGCAATATTTTTAATTAACAGGAAGGTAAATAATATTTTTTAGTAAACACCCTTTTTACTTCTTTTATAAAGTAACAGAAGTGTTGCCAGTATTCATACGGTTTTTAGGCTTTTTGGAAATGATGTTTGGTGCTTTAATTTTGGCTAAAATTGGCAAAAGGTTCTTAATTTTATTCATCTGACATTTCTGTCTTTTTTTTTTTTTTATGACTACCAAAGACTTTTTTTTTTAATGACTACTTTTGAGTGTAAAATAACATTTTGTAAGAATATTTTATGGTGATGCTTTGGCAAATACGCATTTGATGGGTAAATGTTTGAATTCTTTACTGCTATTTAATGTAAACAGTGGACACTCAAGTTTTAGACATGAAGCCCTGCCTCGGTTGCAACATAATATTTCAAAATAATTTCTTTTTTGCATATGAATATTTTATAAAATATTACATAAAAAACAATGTTTCCCTTTTTTGGGGGTTTTTATTACTTCTAAAAGTGCGGTGCTAAATTCTGCGATTTATCAACATTTTGGCGATTTCAAGATCAGTTTGTATTCACAATTTTTTATTTATGAGATTTGCAAATTTTGTTGATGATTTTTGCTTACAACATAATAGCATTGATAAAATATCTTAAAAATAATGATAATATATTAACATGTTTAAGAAATAACATTAAAATAAAATATTTGTATTTTCTTCTGCCATATTTTATTATTTATATATTATAAGTGAGATTACTTTCCATTTTGGTGACCTTATAGTGTTTTGATCCTGAAAAATAAACAAGCTAATAAATGCTATAAAGCAGTTTCCGGACCTCTTCTTAGAAAGAAACAAAAAAACTACTGTAATTATATTAAAATTAATTTCACATTGTGGGTAACTGGCGGCAGATAGTGCTTCTGACTCCATATAATGATTAGTACATTTGTGAAGTTGCCTATACCCACTGCATTTTGAACTCGAAACATATATATTACAGTTACGAGAAGCTCTTTACACACACACACACATATATATATATATATATATAATTCATGGATAGCATTGAACAGTTATTTTAGTGAAGTATAGTTCTTGTGACGTGAGGAACCTGCTAACAAGGGTCCCTCTAATCAAGAGTTCGTGTTGTTCCGATAGAAAGAAGCTGCAGACTGAATTAGCCATGCCTCCTTAATTTTTCAATAGTATTTTACATCCTCTGATTCGTTATATCTGAAATAATATCAGTGGAAAAACAAGATCATTGGTTTGTTAGCCCTCCTGAAATTGAGGTGCTTTGACAACAGACAAAATGCAGAACGCTAAAATCTCTTGACACTGGTTATGAAGTTATGTCTCTTGTACTGTCAACTGGAACGAATTATTCTGTCTGTGGTGTCAGGCCATGTCATGGCACATTGTAAAAACTTGAAAACAATGACTTGTGGGGACCACGCACACGTTTTTTTCATCCCTGTGTGGTCCGCCGCAATGTCTCTTTTTATATTTTTTCATGTTAGAGTTTTTCCCCCATGTAATTGTTTCAGAATATTGAAATGTGTATCAGTTTTCTCTTGAAAATTCATTTTACACTCCCCCCCCCAAAAAAAATCTTTTGGTTTTTTGCTCTTTCAGTGTAGATTTGGATAGTTTTTCTTCTGGGTTTTAGAGCCTGCACCTTGGAAGGTTTAGAAGGATTTGAAGGCAAGATTTGAGATCTAGAATTTTCAGAAAAACGTGAAGAAATTAATAGTGTCTTCATGGTATTAACATGCAATGGACGTGTTTTATGGGAAATTGATGATAAATTTCTTATCTTTTGCAGAATTTTTAATTTACAGAATTTTTATTTGCAGAAGCCGTACAAAAAAGTCATGGTGACCACATCAGATTTTTTAGTTAGATTTAATAGTGAAGCATAGGTTAATGAATTCGTTTGTCATCCGAAAAGTTCATATCTGAAACTATTTTTGCCATAGGAATTAATATAAAAGGGATTACTTCATTCTTGAGGCACAGATGATTACTCATTTAAGCTTTAAAACAGTACTTTCATTGCAAGTTCATAACACAAAATCAATAAAAATCATTAAATTTAAGATAAAAAAAATTGTAAAACCACTGAACACTGGTAATTTGGTCCAGGGTTCAAGTGCTGGTGAACAGGCTGGTGAACATGGGTGTTTTTGTGGTTTTCCTCATGTGTAACATGAATATGAGCCAGTTTCCCTTAAAAAGACCTCCACGGGCATTCCTCTCTTTCCATATAGGGCCTAAGCACAAAGTGCATTTTGACGTGGGTCCAATTCCAGATGAACAGATGGTCTGCATGGGCATTTTTGTGGTTTTCCTGATGTATAATATGAAATATTAGCTAGTTTCTCTTAGAAAGTCCTCTACAATAGTATCCCTCCTCTTATGCAAATACCCATGTTTATAATCATATGAACCAAACCAAATTTCCAGACCAAATTCATAGTTCTCTACTTGCTATCATGCTTTGTCAATGAGAATTAAGTTACAGAAAATATTAAAATGATGTTTCAAGAAGGCCCGAGTATTAATTATAAGCATAAATTATCTCTAAATGCTTTAGAAAAATCATTTGCTGCTGAATTACGTGTTCATAGTTTGAGACACCATAATTTCTCTTCAAATTTCTGCAGTAGAGGTTAAAATATGAATAAGGACTTAAATTATACTATCCAAAAAAGGCTAAGTAACAATAAATGCAATGGAAGAATCATTGTTTTCTAATCATACTAAAATCTTTTTCTGATATTTTTTAGCTAATGAAACTTGTTTTATTGAAGGAACTTTATATAACTTAAGTTGCTAATAAAAAGTATTTTGCATGAAGTGGAATTCTTATTATTTTTAGTATAACCCATTATGGATTATTTGTATTGATTATTAGATGGAATTATCAATAAATGTATTTTTAAAGCTTTGCAATATGTTAATTTTAAAAGTAGTTCTCCAGTTATATATTACAATTCAGGAATATGAAAGACAAAAAGCTTCCCTTGTACAACAGTGTAGAAGTTTTTATAATAGTCCTGGAAAATATAAGGTGACTTCTGTAAATTTAAATAGTATCTCAAAAAGCAAGATCCAAAGAAAATAACTGAAATTCAGTATTTAAAGAAGCTTTCTTAATTTTTTTAATGTGGTTTGTTCTAGTTTTTTTAATGTGGATCCAAGTTTTTATTAGTCCTCCTTGAAAAAGAGAAGGCACTTTTAAATTGCCAGATTGCATTTTGAAATTTAGATAATTAAAAAAAATATTGGGTTTAGGAAATTTTATAAGTTTTATTTAATTTATTGTACAGTAAAATTTGAATTCAATGTATAAAAAAAATATAGTAGCTACTGCTTAAATTTACTTTTTCAGGGGGTGAAACAAGTATAATTTATAGCAGAGCATCACTTTGATTTTAGTCTTTACATTTTTTCTACTATTAAAATTAATTTTTTTTTTGTAGAGGAAGAAAGTTCTGTCAAGGCACTGAAGCCTGGGATTCGATTTCACAAGAATATCACTGTTACGAGCCTCTTTCTAGGGATAAGCACAATTCCGAAAGATAGCTATGCGTATCAGAGTGGCTATCAAGTTCTGCGTCTAGCAACAGAGGCCTTCCCTGCAGCTCTTGCTGTTGAAGGTGTCCGAAACATTTCATCATTTTGGTCCATTTGTTTTTATACTGCCATGATTTTCTTTGGATTTGGTCAGCAGGTAAAAATATATATTTACATGCATAAAATTTTAAACTAATAAGTATTAAAACTCCTATTTTTATGTATGTTATTTTGACAGCAAATTGTGGAATTTTTAAAACATTTTCTGAAAATAATGATAAAGGTATTTTAAACTATAAGAATATGTTTTATCGCATTTTAAATGAATGTTATTCAGGTTATGCATTTGCTGTTACTTTTTTAAGTATTTAATCCTAAAAGTGAAGCAGTTAAAAATTAATTATTGCCATAACTTTTGCTTGTGGTACAACAGTTGTACATATTTTTAATATGTATTATATAATGAAATGTAAATTATTGATTAAATTATTATTAATAGCTGTTTTTGAACTTCATCATTTAAAAAAAAAAGCCGCAATGTCAAATGTTGTAATTTAAGCTATTAAATAGGAAACAATAATGCATATGAAGCTTTTAATTTATTTTCATGGACAATCATAACTGGCAAAAATTAAAAGTGATTTTATAATGCAAAATCAATCGAAATCTGTGGTTTACAGTATGCACATATTCATGATAAGTATATTGATTACATGCAAACCATTGGGGGTAATTAAGAGAATTGACACAGTTTAGGAAGATTTTGGTCCTCTTTATTCATTGTAATTCTTTTGTGTGATTGATGTTGACTATCATTTCTGTATTCATATAAGATTCCAGTCACTATAAAAAAGTGGATATTTGAGTACACTGCTAACAATCTTTTGGCTCTCGAAGGCCCACCAGCAGCCGTTGTTGCTGAACTGTGGTAGTTTGACTTGGGTTCAATTCTAGGTGAGCAGGGTGGCTGAATGAACATTTTCATGGCTTTCTCCATGTGTAATGTGGATACAAGACAACTTCCCTTCATATGTCCTCCATAAAAGGCATCCCTACCCTTAGGCGGATAACCCTTGCATGATTTGCCATAATCAAATAAACCAAACCAAATCAAACCTTTTGGCACTCAAATGTATTTTCAACATCAGCAGGTTGACTTAACAGTTTTTTTTCCTCTTTCCAGTGAATATTGTTTGGTAGCTGCATTAAAAATCATATCAGACTGTTATTCTTTGCCACTGTTTTTTCTAAATACGAAAGCAAATGACTTCTCTTGAACTTTCACCCTGTTCTTATTTTAATGTTTTGTTGGCAGTTATTTATAACACTTTGCTGGCTATATTACAAGTGTACTCTTTTTCTGTCATGTATAGTTTCATCGTATGAGAACTGTAATGTTTATAATTTTTTGATAAAGTATCAGATGCCTTTAACCCTTCGAGTGCCATGACTGACCTTATCTGGTCATCTGATTTTTTGTCACTTGGTATATATTAGTTTATAATTTAAGATATTTTGCTTTCTTACTTTCTTTAATAATGTAAATGTTATCTTAATGAATGTAAGTCTATGAAAATAGAGACTAAAATGAGTAATTATATAAATTTAGCTGACAAATGCGGTTTAAATACAGGTCTTCTTGACAGATCTAAAATTCTCCAACCCTCAGAGGGCTAGATAATAAATAGTTTCTGCTTCATTTTTTAGTAAATCTTGTAAATGCTTGATGCAAAATGTAGCTGAAATTAACTATCAAAATAACTGTTGTCTTGAGTTTTTCTCTGGAAAAGTGTTACAAAAAAAGGGAGGAGTAGCAATGCAGTGCAGATATGTACTTTTAAGTAATCTGAAGTTTGACAATGAAATGAAATAATAATTAAAAAAAGAAAGCCAAACTAGAAATGCAGCACCTCAAATAGGGATGCTGTATTTGTTTTTTTATAGCTGACAGGTTTTGAAAATTTATGTTTTGCATTTCCAGTTATTAGTATTTTGTGATGTCATATGTATATGTAGTATCATATGTATTTATTTACTGCTCTTCCAAATGTTATATTTAAAATATATGCAAATATTAGATATTGAGATTATTTATGTGTTATATTTTCTTTTATGTAGTGCTTTTATGAATATCAATAGAGGTAATCAACTTATTACACTTTATTTCAGGTCGTGATGTGGTATTGTGTTGTAGAATCTGTAATTGCTATTAATTATCAAGTTTTCAAATCTTGGCATACAACATTGACGTTTATAACATGCAATTTAGCATTCCTTCTTGGTCTTCCAATTACATCAAATGTAAGTAAAATCCTGCTGTATATTTTATATTTTGTCTTGAGAAATTTTTTTTAATATGACACAATATTGCAGGAGTTTATAAAGTAAGTTCTGCTAAAAAATTGTTATTGAATAGTTGAGTTTAGCAGTGCAGGTTGTGGTTCATTTTTGATTAGTTTTATGCTAATGTATTTTGCTCATTTAATTGTAATCTGTGAATATCGGAATAAAGTTTTGCTACATTTAAAGGAATGATAGAGAAAGATTTTATCATAAAAACGTATACCATTATGTTATAGGTCACATAATGATATTTGTAATGGCTTTAAATCTCCCAGCATTATGGATGTAAAATTCTGTACATAAGAGTAGCTTTCATATTCATTACACATGAAACTTACTGCCAATTTTTAATGTATCCAATTTCGAGTTGGATGTATATTGCAAAAAAAGGAGTAAAGGTACAAAGTGAGAGTCGCTTTTCGATTATAATAAAGAAAATACCATTTATTTACAACATTTTGTGAACTTTGAAGTTTTATTGCTAAACCCATAATGCTTGGAAGGTTAAAAGACTTACGGATGTAAAATGCAATAGGAATTTTCCCAGAAATTATCTCCTCCTAGAAGTAATTTGAATGGCAGGTTTCTTCCTACAACTTTAATGAAAATTTTGCATTCAGCATTTTGTTTTGCATATAGATACGGATTATTTTACAGTGAGAAAGAATTGTTTTGGAAACTGTTTTGGATAGATCAGCCAATGAGAGCAAGGTTCTGATTTTGTATACTGTACTTCTAAGAGGTATATCTGTATGCTTCTGTATACCATACTTCTAAAAGGTATATTTTCTGTAAAGTATACTTCTAAGAGGAATATCTGTATACATCTGGAAGGAATGCATTTCTCAGAAAAGTTTCTAATTGCATTTCATGTCCATACATTTCATAAACCTGTAATGCCATACAAAATATGGGTAAGAGAATAAATTAATTATCTGTAGTCTACAATGTTTCAGTGATTCTTTTGGTTGCAATGTTTTACTTCTTTTTGTTTATGTATATCAAATATTCTATGAAAACTTCAGCCACTTATAAGTGAATGTATTTGTTGAAAGATTCAATAGTCAGCTGTCGATTAACTGGATAATATTGGGTACAATATCCTGTGTTAACTCAAAATCATATTTAATCGAATAAAATTTGTTATTGGGGGGGGGGACACGTTGAAAAGAATACCCCATATTATAAGTAGCAGAAAAATACTCTTACCTGTATTTGTCAAGCAGTTGAGTCAGACAAATTCTTTCTGTCAAGTCCATGTGTACATTTTCTTTCTTTCTCTGTTTTTTCCTATCCAGAAAAACAACTTTAGAAATACAGAATTAAATCCAAGTTAATGTAATTAAATAAAGTACTTACTGGGACTGTAAGGATTTTGGATTCTTTTCACAGCAGCAGATACATAAAATCAGTTATGCCCTTTTGTTCAGCATTAAAAAAATGGACTTTCTAATTGCTAGGCAGACTATTGCTATTTAAACCATGAGAGCATGTATGGGTGAATGAGATAATTACTTATTTCTTCTTTGCTTAATGCGTGGTGGTGGAGAGCCAGAAGAAAAAGTCAGGGGTGATCAATTATCATCCATCACATTTTAGTGCAGATGTCACTGTAGAGACGTTGGACATTTTGTACCAGTAAACATTAATCAACCACGCTGTTACTGGGAGTTGAACCATAGATTTTCCACTTGCTAACTGGATGTTCTTTCAGTTATGCCAAAAGAAAATGCATAAGGGAATGCGATAATTCTTTACAGCCTTGGTTATAAATTCTGAAATTATGGTAAAAATAATAAATCAAACTAAGCATATAGATTTGGCCTTAATTACTTCTGTGCCAAAAGTATTTGCCTCAAACAGTAAACATTTTATGTATTATAGTTTATGTTATGTCTGGTCTGAATTGCGTTCAGACCAGAGAGCTCCCATATTGACAGATCCATTTGTTAAGCTCTGATTTTGTATTTTCATTCTGCAAAAAATGTTAATGAGTTTTAATGAAGTATAACAAACTGTCTTGTGTATGTTACTCTAATAATGAATTACTCGATCAGTAACTGATGAATTATGGCTTTTCCCCTTTTTCTTATCCCCTCCATCCTCCAGAAAACATTTTTAAAAGCACTATTATAGGGATGTAATTGAAATATAAAAAAAATTATGATAGATACTGGATGGATGTCTTTGAAAATAATTAATTTAGCTGTACTGATAAAATATGGACATTTTTGTATTACAGTCTATTTTTCCAGAAAGGTGGTGCTCAAGTCAATCAACCCAGATGAAAGGTTTACGAGCAAGATTAGGTGCACTTGTTCCAATTCTTGATTATTCATGAGACAGTCTATGTGGCTAAATGCTGGGACATGGGATAAGCAATAGCAGCATATATGCAGCAATCCCTGCAATCAGAAGAGTTCTTTTAGAACTTTTCAGAGGTTCAGAGAAATAGCATTAGGAGCTGAGGATGATGTTTTATCAGATTTATTAATATTTAAAATGATTCGAAGCTAAAGTTGTTGGAAACATTCGTAAATTTTAGATGCAGCATTTATTAGATATAATTTTTATTTTATCTGCACATTTGCTGATATATATGCTCCATGCTTTTGATGTTTTTTATTGTTTTATGGCTTCAGATTAAAAATGCTAAAGTCGCAAAAGTGCAGTTTCAGTTGTGTTCGTTAAAAAGAATGCAAATTCATCAAACTGGATAAATTATGTGGGGATTAAACTGTAATAACATGTCAAAATTATACCCATTTCTCCAATGCTTATTGAGATTTCCACTGCTTGTAGACAGTTTAAAGATCACAATTTATTGAAAAAATTAAGTTCACCTGAAAAATGTGCATATAGTATGAGCATGAAGGTATACATTTCCTTCTGCATTAAGATAAAATTTTTGTGCAAGTGTCTAAAAAAATACCATGATTTCATGTTTTTGAGTAACAAATTTTTTTATCAGTGCAATTCTGTATGAAATTCCTTGATGATAGATGGAATTTGCTGTGATTCTTTATGAAATTTGATGGAATTTGCTCTGATGATCAATCTGAATGGCTACGTGGTAGTGGCATAGCATTTTTTTTTTTTTAAATTACCGTTTGAGGTTATAAGGAATTATATTTCCCCTTGCAGCTTAAGAGTTAAGTTGCAGCTTAAGAGTAAACTTGTAGCTTAAGAGTTATATTTGTAAATCTGACTCACATTTGCTAAGGAATTAGAATGTCGAATATGCAGTTTTTTTAAGATGTCATTGTTCTAGATTTAGTAATATTTTCTTTGAGGAGAAGTATTCATTGTCACTGGAAGTAGTATTTTGTTTTATAAATATACAGAAATTTGCTTCTTAGTTAACTATCATTTTGGTTTTAAGTCCAGTGCAAAAATACATGCAGTGAATGGTTGACTGAATATTCCCGGATTTACTCTTTCTAATGGGGGAAAAAAATATTTTATGGTACAAAATAAAAAATTTGTGCATCATTTGTATATTTCAGATAAATAAATTACACTAGTTTACATTTTAAATCTACTGCTATATTTTAGTATGATATACAATCTAATTTAATTTTAGTCTTCATATTTATTCCAGTCTAATTTAATTTTAGTCTGTTTTATTTATGCCATATTTATTGAGAGTGAACTTTCAGTATGATTTAAATCCAGTCTCTTAGTGTTCTGTGATACTGCTATAATTAAAGATACGTCTCATATCTAAAAAGAAAATAATTCTTGTTTGTAGGTGGGGATATATATCATATACTATCTTGATTTCTGTGTCAGTTCTTTATGGTGGATCGTACTGATGTATTTTATCATGCTGTTTGCCATTTTATTTATTAGAGGTATAGTATATTTTACATAACTATAATCATGATTTATATGAATTTTAATTTTATTTTACGGGCATTTTATCAGACTACATGTAATACAGGGCCAGTGTCAGAACCGGTGCTACTACAGTGTGGCAGATCCAGTGCAGTTGGCATTCTGCAATCTGGTGGTGTTGCACCAAGCGACAGAAGTTTTAGAATTTTAAGAAATATTGAGCAACAAAATATAGGGATAGCAAAATTTTTAGAATTTAGAGAGTCACTGAACAGCAGAATTAAGGGGGTCGCAAAATTTTTAGAATTTAGTAAAGTACCAGGCAGCAGAATTTAGCATCCACAGAGATTGCACCAGGCAGCAAAATGCCTAGCACCAGACCCGATTTAAAAAAATTGTAGATTAAGGGTGATCAGACTTCATTTCAGTAGAAGCCATACACTCTGATTCAGAAATAATCCAGAGCTAGATGTTCTGTGATGATGATAGATTATGGTGCAAAATAATGCTATGGCTGATCTAGTTTCATTATAATCTAGTTTTGTTATAACATAATTATGTTAATTAACTAGATTATGAAACTGAAAAACTAGATTATAACATAATTATAATCTAGTTTTTCAGCTGCAGGTATAAATTTATAATAGTTTAAAGGAGTAAAAGAATTTTTAATTAAAAAAGAAATATTTCACATAAAGTTAACTATGATTTCATAATCTTTTAGTTAATATGGCTATTTATAAGCATTTATTCTATTAAAATCAGTGTGTCTTTGTCTACCTGTTTGTTTGTAACATCTTTTCCTCTGCAATGGCAGAGAATTGAGTTTCAAAGGTACCCCCAGACTCCAAACACTTGTGAAGAACCATTTTGACCATTCTTGTCTTCATAGGACTTAATTCAGCTGAGATGTTATTTAAAATTCTGAGAACGCTAATTTTTGCACTAATTTTTCCGAGTGGCAACAGTCTGGCACGTTGGATGTAAAAAGATGCTTTATTGCGAAAAGTGCTCGCTTTCAAATCCTAGAGTTTGTTAATAAAAAATTTGTATGTTTTACAAAATATTAAATAAAATAGCATTACCAAACATCAAACATATAATTATTATATAAAGTCATGTTCTGACATTGAAGAAAGAATGCAACTAACTGCACGTGATGTCATTGTATGTAAACATTTTTCATTAATGTCAGCATTTTAGTTAAGTATCATCTGTTGGCAACTTCTTTGTATGAGGCTAGGATAACTGACATGATATGTTATTGCCACGTTAATTCTTTTATTGATACTGAGAAAAAATTGGTATGTTACATTAAATTTAAATCACGATGTTATATGTATACACCTGAAGTGTCAAATGCTTTCATTTCCTGGTTTGGCAACAAAAACATTATTTATGAATTGGTTGTTGCTTGGAAAGAATGAACTGATTTCATTCATACTGAAATAGTTTTGTGCATTTCTTTTCGGGTGTATATAGAACTTATAAATTTTGCTTTGACTGCTAGCAACTTTGTGTACAGTACATTAAATTAAAAGTTCATTTTATTTTTAGATTTTTCATTTTTTCAGTAGATTTTCAGTATAACTTATAAACATTGCTTTGGCTATAGTCTGCTATAAATAAATAAAATTTATTATGCTATAAAAATATTTTTCCCAACCAAATATATTTTTTCTGATTTTAGTATATACTTATTATTGTTATATTTTAATGTATAATTATTTAGTGTGTAGTTATTATTTAATGTATGGTTTCTGCCTTAAAGATGGCATACCCTGACATGACTGTTGATGTAATGAATGAGAAATCATGATTCATCCTACCAGGCAACTGTCTTCCACTTATCCCTGGTTCGGTTGCAATGTTCCCAGGCTGACTGTAGATGTAGTTGACAGTGACGCTTGGTCAACAGAGGCACATGAATGCAGTCCCATATCCAACAGTGTCCGCTGAGCTGTGTGTTCCAAAACTCTTGTACTTGGACCTGTATTGTATTGGGCTCTCAGCTCAGCCACTGTGTGGTGCCAATTTTGCTGTAAAAAGTTGGGGCAGTTTCCGATGTCCTTTTTCTTTGAAGACATGTTGATGTCATTCTGACCTGCCAGCATATTGGTGGCTGTGAGCATGTTAAAATGAAGTGTTAAGGAGCTTTGGAAATTTAAGTTACATTTCATACAATTTAAGTTAACATTCATAGACTTCTAATAGACTAATATATATATATGTATGTATATATATGTATCCTATTTGATTTTAATAGCAGTGAACTGAAATCAACTGAGGACATAGTTATCTTTACATTTAGGTAAAAAGCTTTTAAGTAAATTACACTAATTTGAAAAATAGTCTTCTGAAAATAATACAGGTAAAGGTAGCAGGACACTATGCATTGCATAGAAACTCTAATTGAGATTAAAAATTTATTTATAAGTAAAGCAGTTTTTTTTAATTGCATTAACTTACCAGGACTTGATAAAAAATAGCGCTTTTGCACACACTAGCAATACTATGATTAACATATAGAAATGATGCATTAATTTAATTAATTCTTTAATTATGAACTGCATGTGCTGTATTTTTTTCAATGTAATTTGCAACTACATGTGCTGTTTGGTATGGTTTGAGATAAACCATCAACACCTGCTTGTCACAGCACATACCCTTGCTTGTTCTGTGAAATAATTTGATATTTTTTTTTTATGTTTTTCCTGTATTTTCATGTCAAAAGGCACTTATCACCGTATCCACCCATGATGGAATTTGCCAGATTTATTAAAACAGTAGCATAATATAGAGATTTTGCCTCAAATGCAAGATAGAATCATTTGTAGTTTTTCTGGGGTGATAGACCTAACTGAAAATAATACACAGTTATCTTACAGAAATGTTCTAGCACTGACTCTATTTTTCTGTTGACATACCAATCCAATTTATTCACCTTATTCGAATCAAACGCAAATCCACAGTTGAATTTTGTTTTATAGCCATACTTTCACAGGCTCATGCCTATAACAGAGCAGTAAGTTACCACCTTGTGTCATTACATGTTATAAGATCATTCAATGTTATTCTTACAATTTAAAAATAAATGTAAATATTTTTAGTGCCAGTCAATTCAGCTAATCAATTAAATTTTATTGTAATACTAAAACTGTCATGCCTGCTGATAATTATAACGAATGAAGAAAGTGGTTAACATAAATGATGAGAATTGAAGTGGGCATTCTGGATCCAGATTCTGCTGTCATCACTGGAACATAAATTTCTGCACTGAAAGCTTATATGCAAATTAATTCTTTGTATATAACCATTCTGGCAAGATTTCTAAGTTTATTTAATGTTTCAACAAGAAATACATTTATGTAAAATTCTAAGCTTGGTCATGATTTACATTGCACTATCTATTATGCATTTGTGGGGATGTGATTTATTAATTTACATTGCTTTTTATCACATAATATATTTAAGTAAGATAATGTGTGGTGTGTTTTATAGGTCGACCATATGGCACTGATCAACTAGTCAACATTATAAGTCGTAACCCAGTAAGGCGATCAAAAATTCTGCCTTTACTCACATTCATGTGGAATATAGTCCTTCCAGTCTCATTTTTAGTAAGATATTAATACATCCTTTATGTATTTATGTATGCATAGATATTTTTTTTAACAAAAATACTAAAAAGAGTAAATTTTTTAATAGGATTAAAGCATTGCTTTAAATTGTGATGTTTCTGTAAAGGTGTGTGTAAGCAAACTAATATATCATTAGAATGTATTTTTTGCAAAAAGTAAAACAACATAGCATTGTATTAATTTTGTATTGCTTTAGTCATTTTTGTTTTCCCTTATTTTTGTATTGCTTTAGTCATTTTTGCTTTCCCTTATTTTTTTAATATATTTTTCCTTTCATTTCCATGTTTATTTCTCATGCAAAATCAAATAGTTTTTCTCTCTCATGTGAATTTTTTTTTCATGTTCTTATAGCTTCTTACAATTTCATTTTTGCGGAGTAGTTCAATTGATGGCTCTTCTGCAATGGGAGTGCTGATGGATAATTATCATTATTGGCACCAATGGGCTAAGACCTTGAATTTGTGCATACAAATGTTCCCTCTCATACTTATCATTACAGTTTGTGCCTATCAAGCTTTCAAAGTCTTTACATCAAAGAAAGAATTACCTGTTATTGAGGTATTTATTCACTATAGGTTTTATAACTTAGTATGTAATTTTTAATGATTGTATTCAACTTTACAGATGAAAAGTTTTATTTAACATTTTCAAAAATTATTTTTATATCAGGCAAATATTAAATTCATTTAAGAGCTGAAATGTTTTCAGTTTATTAACTAGAATAATAAGTAAATTAAAAATTTTACCGGAAATTGGGGGGGGGGAGTCCCATTTGATTTTCATTTGTATTCTTATGAAACAATGAACACAACTTGAAATAGAGAATAATGGAATTTAATAATCTCCTGTAGCGCACAATATAGTTGCATGATTATTCAAAAATGTATATAAAAATATTTAATGAAAAAAGGAAGAACAGATGAAGTTGTACATGTGATGACATCCTGTTGTGCATCTCAAAAGCAAAATAATCAAACATTGTTAGATTTGTAGTAAAAAAGTATGACCTCTAACAGCTGACAGTGTGATATACCTGTGTCATGAATGCTGTGATGGAGCTCTATTGGAATAGTTTTTTTACTCATCACTGGAATAGACTTTAACTGCTATTCAGTCAGCAGAGATGACAAATGCATTCCTCATTAAATACATTTACAGATAGGTGTATTGTTGTGCCTTTTTTTTTTTTACACAACAATAACTGGTTCAATTACCTAATTGAACTTAAATACTCAAAGGGAAAAATTTACTTCACTTAAATGTATTCCTTCTTTCTAATTTAATCTTTAATTCATTTTCCCCCCAAATTCACTTTTTTTATGATCGTAGTTACGGAAATCATTGCATTGTGTTAATATCCTTCCAGACCGAGCAGGTGAATGATCAAGTAAATTAATACAAATAGTACCTAAATCATTTTCCTATTAAATCTCATTTATTCACCTTAGGGCCTAAAGAGAAGAACATTTTCTTTAACAAAATCTGGAATACGCAGAAATATTACATAATCATTATTTTCAATACGTCATCTAACAATTAATTACCTCCATCTCAGTTTGCCGTATATCTTTATAAAATTCATTAATGATATGTCGAAAAATGAACAAAATTTACACATATTGAAAAAATTCATATTTGAATTCAAATATTTTGGGGAACCCCAAAATTACTATTATTACATCTTCATAGTTAACATTACTCTTTATGAAGGCCATTCCTTTTCAATAATAATTTAAATTCCAAAAAGAAAATGTAATCTATTTCATATACTGACATGTCAGTTAAAGACAAAACATTAAGTTATTTAATAATTTTAGAGTTCAGGAAAATCAGTGAAGATGAATTCAAGCTGACAATATCATTTAAACCATATTTCTATTTTATCTTAAGCTGTACATTACTTTGGTTTCCACACAAGTTAAGATAATTCAAGAAACACTTTAAATCCTATGCACGAGAAAAGGAAAATTTTTATTTGTCTAGGTGTGAAGTCTGTAACAATGGTTCCAGTGGAGACTGTTCAAACGGAGATGAAACGACATCTTGAAAAATGGCGGAAAGGATGGCAGACAGTCCATGGATATCACAATCATTATAATGACATATTTCTCCTTTATGGGTAGTACTGGAATTCCACAACCAAAGTTTTTGAAGAGTAATACACTTGTCTCTATGATGAAGAAAGATATAAGAAATCCACATCGCGAACTAATCTCTCCATTTCTAGTAAGGTCTGGCTTCCACGTGGTGATACGGATCCGTCAGACAAGAATTAGGAAATTGTTACATAATTCAGCTGCCAACAGCAATATGTGGGCTTCTCAGGCAAGGAAAGGACCTCCCCTTAGTTAATGCAAACTGTATTTCTCACAGTAGCAAGAAAAAAAAGAACAAACCCAGTAGCCTAAGGGTCAAGAATACAGGTACTACTCAGCTGTTCGCCGCAAAATGCTGAAGTCTGCATCACACAAATTAAAACCACTTTATAGTAAAGATGAAGGCTGGATTCATGTGTCATTTAAACCGAAAATGAGCTTAGCACTAGTTCAGCTACAAGCTCACTCAGCAAAATTAATGCACTAGTGTCCATATCTACTTTTCTTCATGAGAATACTTGAGGATAATATGATTTTTTCAGCTCCATTCTTGTTTCACCTAATTTCACCAAAACAGCCCAAAAGTGACTTGCACTTGCAAGTTCCTCCAAGATTACTGAAAATTTCCAGACACCACAATATTCTAGATTTGTACCCGCCTAAGGACTAAATTTCCACCTTTTCGCCAATTCAACCAAAAGCAACCTTCTGCAGAAATGCAGCCAGTTAAAACCAGTAGCCAACAGTGGATGGCTTTTGCCAAGACCTGTTGACCTTTCGCTTAACCTCATATTAAGCCTTGACCTTCTCTTCATGTGCACCAACCCCCTTGGCAAGTGAAAGACAATAAAAAAACCTTCTACAATTTTCTACTTGCATCTCGTTCTTCGAAAACAGAATGACACAGCAAAATTTCAGTTCGGTAGCCTTCTTGATTCTTTTATTTAGATTATTTTCTTAATTTACAAATTTAACGTACAAAAATAGCATTGAAGCATTGGTTTTCCAGCCTAAAATTCAGGGAACAAATTATTAGTAACATAAACTATTAACCTAAAGAATTATAGTAGTTCTAACTTTTCCTAAATGAATGTAATTATGCTTATACTTTTCTTAACAGAAAACTTCAGACATTTTCTACACAGCGTAGGAAAGTTGTTCATAAACTGCACCTGATAAGTTTAATAGTCATTGGTCATAAATAAATAGTTTTGTGATAGCAGCAGCATGATGACTAATTATGGACTTCAGGATATATCACTAAAAGTAACATTTTGATAATCATGTGATATGTGATCGATTGCTTTTAATTAATTATTTATTTTTTAGATGGTGCCACTAAAATTTGTTGTTTTAATCATTTCTTTTTCTTACCATTTTATCACATGTTTGAATGTAAAATTAGAGCTTTAGTGGTACCATTTAAGAAATAACTAATTTACTAAAAGTAGTTTGTATAGTCTGCATAATTACCAACATTTCTTTAAAAAAAAAAAAATCTCTGCTAATTTGTGAAAATGCCCTGTTGAGCTCGTCATGCCAGTCTTTTTTAATACTTTTACACTTGCTTTTATATGAGCACCACCTTTTATAAATCTCTTCAAAGTGAATTGCTGTGTATTAGAAATGCTCTGATCATCACATGCCCATATCACAATCTGTCTGTATGGGGAGAATAATAATTTTTTGTTAAAGGATGCACATAACATTGATTGGTGAGTACAAAAGTCAATATGATGAAGCAGATTTAAATTGCTTTAACTGAAATGTGTCATGCTGTGACCAGAATGTACTCATGCTGTAGTTATGCTGTATTCATTCTCTTATTCCTTCTTACCATCAGTGGTGAATATTTATCATCATTCCCTGAATTTAAAGGTTATACTGTCAATAAAACTTCCAATCTCTAGAAACTTACTTATAGGAAAATAAAAAAATGGCTAAGCCAAATATAAACTTATTAAAAAAAATTAACAATGTAAAGGAAAATTTAAATATTTCCCAAAAATGTCAGGCTAGTTAAAAAAAAAAAGAAAGAAAGGAAAAAAAAGCATAGCTCAGGCCTTTCAAATAATAAAAGCTCATGTTTTAAATAATACTCAGTAAACAAAAATTTTCCATTGTAAAAGAGAAAGCAAGGGAAGAGTTACTGTAATCTTCGTTTTTCTTGCAGACTTGATATGCTTTTATGATATATCAGATATATGACACATATTTTGATTTTTTTACCCACATTGTACTGGCTGTTATTCACTGTTCTCTAGAAATGCAACTATTCTATCGCCCCTTTCTTTAGAGATATAACTGATCTTTAGAAATAAATAATTTAGTTAGGAAATCACATATATGTGGTTGTATATTATAATCAATAATTATTTTAATTGAACACTTTTTTCAGTCTAGTGCAAATCTTAGCTCTTCAGTTTTCATTTCAAAATATAGAAAAGTTTATTATGAAAAGAGTGCTGTTATAAATTTATTTTGCAGAATGATAGTCCCCTTCAAGAATTTGTGTTTTCTTTTTAATGACATTGTCTACTTTTTTTTTTTAATGTTTTAACTACAGTTTTTTTTACTTATATTTCTCTCATTTTCTTTGAAGTAATTAATGGGAAGAATTAAATTTTCATAATGTTCTTAGTAATTATTTATTTTGAATACTTATTTCATAATAAATGCTTTAAATTATTCAGTCACTCACACCTTTTTTTATAACTAGTTCATTATGTTTAGTCGGGAAAATTGTTCCATTTGATCTTCATCAGGGAAGTTAAAAGTTGGACTGCAGTGGAAACCTCATTATTCTACAGAATAAGATTGATGTCTTGGGAAATTCTTCATATTTGGGCTGTGGTTGTGTGTATCATCTTATTTCTAATGAACCAACAAATCTTCATGTTATGGGGTTAAATAAGTCATGCACGTGATCATCTTTTAGGCCGTCATCAACAGAAAATACGTTTGAATGATTTTGGTGGAATAGCAGCTGTTGCTAATAAAGCTTTCTTGCATTTCTTTTACTATGATTTTGAACATCATAGATACATTTGAATATTTCAGCTGAGGCCTATTGCTCTACTGCATCATATTTCACAAAATTTGGCAGTGCACTCTGCTATTTAAGCCATGGTTCTTCAATATGTATCTATATTATCCACTGATAATTTTGAATGATGTGTTAACCTATAACTCTGTTGCTGCAACATTTAAAATTGTATATATTTAAAATTCTGATCTGAATTAGAGTTAATTATTCTGATTTATAAGAATGAATTTCATGACATATTTGTGAATTAGAAATTATCTTAGGAAAATCAAATCACTGTATAGGTTAGGTTAGGTTAGGTTATTCAGTTATGGCAAAGCACACGAGGGCTATCTGCCTAAAGGGAGGGATGCCTTCATGGAGGACTTTCTAAGGGAAACTGGCTCGTATACACGTTACACATGGGGAAAACCACGAAAACGCCCATGCTGCCAGCCCGTTCGTGGGATTCGAGCCTCGGACCGAACTACCAGTGTTCAGCGTCTTTATTGCTCGGCCGCTGGTGAGCATATCACTGTATAATGTTGACCGTAATGTAATGATAGCAAATATTTTGTATATACTTTTAATAAAAATAAGTAGTTAATCCAAACCATAAATGTTGAAAATTATATTTTATCAATAATTAATGATATATGTTTATTTCTTTTGTAGCGTTTGAAATTATTATGTTGTCCAGTGGTTCCATTACCTTCTGTTGGCTCCAGACATTCCCTAAATTCTTCACCTTCTCTGAGTCAAGGTTCAACAAATAGTGGCTTCATTGATGATCCACCACCAAAATACACACCACCACCATCTTATTCTACAGCAACATCACGGATGTTAGCTAAACAGCTCGTTGTTCAACAACAGCAGCTGAACAATAGTTGTGCTATTGACTTTGAGAACTTAAGTGAATCATTGCAAAGTGATCTCTCTGGGTCTCTTGCAATTTCCAGGGATAGTACTTCACCTCCAACAGTCAGTGCTTCTCAGAGGGAACTAAGCAATCAAAAATAATCTCATCAATTAACGAATATCATTTTGTTTCATTCTTGTGGACTGAGCTCAAAACATGTGGACTCTGAAGAACTGTGTATTGTTTTAAAAAAAGAAATTTTTTTAGGTACATACACAGTATCGTGAGAATCAACAAAACATTTGTAAATAATATAGTTAATGACTTTCATAATCTTCAATTTTTTAAATCTACAATTGTTTTCATACTTTTATACTTCATATGTGATATGTATGAATCTTGGTACTGTTCCATTGTATGATAAATGCATAATCTGAAAACAAGTTTCTGTTTGAGATAATAAGAATTAAAACAGTAGTTAATATGAAATTTTTAAACGTGAACTAAAAAAATCATGCATATTTCCATGTGAACTCTATGTATATTAAGTGTATCATTTGGAATAATGTAGTACAAATGCAGGTAGGTATGCCACATATTAATGTGTATAATGCTTTAGTCATAAGAAATTGTGCAATGGATAATGTGATTGTCATCACAGTTTAAAGACACGGAAAAAAGTGCCTTTATTTGAATGCTTTTTAGCCACACATGGATCAAAGAGCTGAAGTCCACAAAACACTTTATGCAAGAATATTTTATAAACATTTTCCCGTAAAGAAAACTGCACTAAAGTACTGCTGGTCAGTCACTGAACACTCACTGCCTTCATAAAATTATTCATGTATGAGAAGCGAATGTTTTTTGCATTTTAAACCACCAAATGTTAAGTTTTTGTAATTAAAATGTAAAATACATTCTTCTCATTTATGTTTAATTGCTGGAAAATTTTTAAGATTTTATACCATTGCCACAGAACAGCTTTATGCCATCTATTTTACATGTGATAAATCATTGTACAAATGTTTTCTTTAGTGGTGTTGATGAAATAAAAAAGTATTTAAAATTATTGTTTGCCTTTTTCCCTCCTAGAATACTTCAGTATTGAAACTATATCAGTAATTAAAGTAAAGAATATCTGAGCTCACATAAATCTAATTGTTTGGGATATAGTTTAATGTCTCTTTAATATGTTTGATTCTGCTAAAATGTCTGCATTATTTTATAATCAAAGTTAAATTATTTTTATAAAAAACATATTTTGCTAGAAAAAGGTCCAGAGACCAAAAAGATTCCCTCCCCACCAAAAAAAAAAAAAAAAAAAAAAAAAAAAAAAAAAAAAAAAAGTGGCTGGATATTCAAAAATTGTTGGAAATGGTCAAAGCCATCAGGCATTTAAATACATTGTCACTGATGTATTGCCCATGGTACATCAAGAGGGAAGACCTATATTACACTCATGAGAAGATTAACGGACATGCACAAGCAATAAAGCCTCACCTAGGTGTCTAACCAGCACTCTGGAATTCAGACTAGCAGTCAGCCTCTGCTAATTAGGGCAACATGTCCAAAGTTATTCAATTTGAAATTGTTGCTCCAGTCTTATCAGCATCATTAATAATCACAGGAAAAAACAGTGTTGTTTATCTGTCTCATTTGAAGTTAGAGCCATTCATGTGTGTTATATTTGGCTACCTCTCTTTATTATTTCATTTATACACATGTACTCATCTTAATTAACTGAAAAGTGTCTCATATCATTATTAAATGAGATGTGATCATATAAACATGGCTACCAGTAAAGCTCATTTACTATGTATTTTGTAGTTCCAACAAGAACGAAATGCTAGAGAAACATATTGAAATTTAGTGAAAGATTTTGATAAAGATGCAGTTTCAAATGAAATGTCCAAAAGATGTTTGAAAAATTTGAAGCTGGTGATTTCAACCTTAATGATAAGTCATGCTCTGGGCAGGCATCTTTGATCGATGACGATATTGTCAAGACCTTGACAGATCATGATCCTGTTTTGACAACATTGGAGATTGCAGAAAATTTGAAACCCAGCTCAAAACCATTTTGTACCATATTCAGACACTAGGATTGTCTTGGAAATATTTTGGATGAATGCCTCATGAGTTAAGTGAGAAAAACTGGCATCATATGCATGGAACTGCTTGCTTGGAACAAAAATGTATGAGACTGATGAGAACTGGTGATGAAAAGTGAATTACCTACAATCTTTAGAAAATGGACAACCTGCCCCTCCATTTGTAAATTGAGCTTGAGTTTGATAAAGATAATGTTGTGTATATAATGTAAGAATTTTAAGTTTTACTAACCTTTATTTTTTTTTAAAACTTTGCTATCGCTCTTATTTTCCATTTCCGGCCAGAATAAGCATGAGAGAGAATTATTTATGTAAATGAGGTTGCAAACTGTAGAAGTATTTAAGACATAGCTTTTAGCCAAGAGGAAAAAGAGGGAAAGAGCTTTCTCTCTGCCTTTACCACAAGCTGCTCATTGTTTGCCTTTAAGGCCAGAACTTAGTTCTCGCTGATATTTGAAGACGTGGTGTAGTTTTTGCATTCCGCTTAGTACATATGTAGTGTTAAAAGGCCAGTCTTTGCATTACTACTTTCTGTAAAGCACCTAAGTTTAGTTCTATTTAGTTAAATTAGTTTATTTCTTATTTTATATGTTTTAGACCGTAAGTACTGGTCTGTGCATCCCAAAGTGCAGGAACGGCTGTACGCTGTGAAACTAAAGGGTAAATTAAACCCTCCTTATCTTTGTTTTATTTTCCACACATGCACGAACATAGCTTTGAGTAAGCTCTCTGTTCTGACTCCAGATTCCAGTTATGTTTGCAAAATCAACTAGAAGGAACAGTAGTCTTAACAATCATAGGACCAGTACATTAGAAGCTTTTGAATCACAAGGAAAAGCTCATTTCAAAGAGATACCATCAGCAAATAGAAGATTTAAACAAAGCAGTGAAAGAAAATAGGCTGGTGATGTTCAGTCGGAAGTGCATCATGATATTGTCAGTGGTCAAGCCTTGATGAAATCAACAATTTTAACAACTTCATCTAACTTTTTTTTTCCAAATCTGCAGACATATTCTTTGATGCTAATGCTTCCTTGTGTGTATAGTAATGGTTCTAAGTAACTGCAAGTGCTTCAGTTTTAATTAAAGCAACCATTTTATTTATTCTTCCTGATATTGTGTGAGCTCCATAAGGGCTAATTCCAGTACACTTTCACCACTGTATAATTATGTTAATTTTTTGTTATAAAAATGTTCAAGGCTTCAGCTGCAGTACGTGCGGGTAGTGAACAACAACAAATCATCTTGAATTTTGTTTCAAACTCATATTGAATGAATGCTGAGTACTTTCATCTAATGGTAACAAATAATATTAGCTTTTTTGTACTTGTGAAATTAATCATTTTTTTATATCATTTAACACACCTTTGATCCTGCACTTGACCGTATTATTGGATAGTAAAATCTGAATCTTGTTTATTTTATCTCTAGACATATGTCTTTTATTACTTTAGTACCGGGCAGAATTATTTGCTTTGCCACAGTATGAGATTTTCTAGCTTTTGCAACCAGGACAGATATTTGATATGGTGCTTTTACTGCCTTTTCATTCTTGGAGTCAGTTGTGTTTTGAATTATCTTTTGATGTAAAACAAATCCTCCCTTCTTTTTTAACTTTAGAAAAAAATTATACTAAAGTTCATACTATATATTACTAACATATTTACTATGTTTTGCTTCAGAACAATGAATTTTAGCAGGTTTCTTACATTTTTTTGATAAATATTCATGGCATATAAATGTTAACATTCATGGCAGATTTTTGAATATCTTTAATGAAGATCTATGAAAATCCAAATAATATTACATGTAAATATAAATATACTCAGCACAGTATTTTCTGCTCTTACATTTTGCTGTCTTCATAGATTTCAAATCTGGTACCCCGTTATCAGATGTAGACTCATCTATTTTTCATCCCAATATCAAGAATTTATCCAGCGATCTATTTTTAAAGGTCTATTTTAAAACAAGATACTAAAACAGTTATAACCTAGAGAATATTGGCATTACAGGTGACTGACAGCAGAGACTCCTGACGGCTACCAGAAGTTAGCAGGAATTGTCTCCGTCCTCCTATCAGCATTTATCGTAGCAAAAATAATTTTGACATGGCCAGACAAAGATGATTACATAAATTATATATTACAGATGATTTTTTTTTCCTAGCGCATAACCAACAGTTTGGTCTTATAGAAATTAAACATGTTTTCTAACTAAACATCAACTTTCAGAGCATAATATATAAAATGACGCTAATTAAACTTAAAATGATATTAAATTAAAACTAACACTAGAAATAAACTAAAAGGAAAGCTAAATTAAATTAAAGGTATACAAATAACTTTTGTGATATTAATTGTGCACTTGCTGGGAAGAAGTGTACCTCAGTGAGTGTCCCTGATTTGACTAGTGCTGTTGACAGATATCTTCTCTCATTGCCATTATGAATTATCATTGTGTAGATTTTATTAATTGCTGTTTGTTTCTGTTGGTGATGATAAACTCTTATATGTGTCAATGTTGTTGGTAGGAAGACACAGATGATCTGCTGCCATTAATGGGCAGGGGAAAGCAAAGTAATCAGGGCAGTTAGGGTGTTTCATTTTTCAAAAGTAAAATTTTACATTTTTGCAGACTTTGCTTACTATCCGAATCTCAGTGATATAAAAGATATGCCAAATTTCAAGAAGATTGCATAATATTTAGAGGTTTCACACTTTGATCAGTTTTCTAAAAGTAGGCAAAAAATACAATTTTGACAGTGTTAATTACTTTATTGGGAAAACTTGAAATTACAAACTAAATATAATATGAAAACTAGACAATAAGATTAATATACAGTAATGTAGGTAAAACATGTGTTGTATTAATCATATGCAATCCCTTCTTATGTTGTTTGCCGAAAACTTTTCTGTGATGCTCGACTACCCTCAAGAAGAATTGTTTCTGCTGTTCTTCCCTGACTTATTCATAACACTTTTTTTTAATCAGAGCAGTCCCTCATTCTGTGTTATTGACCACCTTAAAAGCGTTCACATGGCTTCTTAGAAAATCACTGTAGTATTTTGTCACGTCGTCGATCCCAAACAATTCAAGGAAGGTCTTTGTTTTATTAGTAATGAGATGGCTTAGATCTTTTCCTTCAAAAAGTAGGTTTTGTCATCTAATCGTTTCATTTCCTTTTTCTTTGAAGGTTTGGTTTCTAAATTTTTAGTCATATTTTTCTTATTAGCCTGAGTAATACGTTCGTCCAAAAAAGTCAATCCTACATTTGTTTCGGGCAGATACCAAAGGTGTCTCTTGGGAACTGTGAAAGCGCTTTTTTTTTGGATATCTGCATCTGGGTAAATAAATACTCAGAACATTTTCAAATCATTTTTGGAGCCTATCAACTTACAGTTGCCTCGTACTAAAAGCGAACATATATGAGGCTCTCAAAATGTGCAACCTGTTTCATTCCTTTCAATTCTCGTTGAGGAATATTGAGCTGTTTAGTGCAAAGGACAATTTTAAGTGTATATATTGTTTTTGCCATCCACCTTGCTTGATGCAGAGCCCTTGGTATCTTGAAACTGAAGTTTGAGACCAACTTCCTAGGTATAGGAGTGAGAGTTATACTAACTCTTTGTAGTCTTCTCTTGGATGACTTCCATCTTTTAGGACATTTTGAATGTAGTTAACCATTTTCACTCATTGTTCTAGAATGCCTTGAATGGAACTCTTCATCCAGTATTGTCGATACGACTTCTTATCAAGCGAAGTCCCAGACTTTGGAACTTCCGATAAATCTGGATATCAGAACCACTTGATGCTATGCTACACTTCTCAAGCACTCCTTTCAATATTAGTTCATGGTTGTGATGACGGCAAGCCAACCACAACAATGTTCATCTGAATTGCCTTTCAATTCTGGTACATGCCCTTGGATCAGTCCTGTGTTAGAGGCTGTAGTATCAAAAGGTATAACCGATGATATTGTCATATAGCCAAATCGGTCCATTTCCCGAAGAACTATTTCCTCCATCTGCTCATTCCTTCCAGGGCAACAAGTACGCCAAGAAAATGCTCAAAATCTTTGCCGGTTACTAGAACTGCAACTGTATCTATCAAAGTTTTAACACTCTCATGGGAAATTGAGTGCAACAGTTTACTGTCTCAATGCAAGACCATATGAGGAGGATTTTCAAAGAGCAAGCGACTCTTCAATTTTCTTTGCCATGTTACTCCTATTGATCACCGGACCTCTGTTAAACGGTAGCTGGAAATATGAAAATTTTTTAAACATCCAGGCCAAGGTTCTTCGCAGTTGCAATAAATGCTTCATGAATAAAGAACTATCCCAAGCGGACGCGAGTGTTTGATCAAGAAGTTTTAATCTAGGACTTGAATATAATTGTTTCTTTGATGGAGGCGAAAACTCAGCCTCTTTGTGACTAGCTGCTAGTGATGATGGAGATGAATCTTCCAGTATAACTCTCTTATTGATCAGCGATGGTTTTGTAATGTTTATTCTTATATGAATCGTTTTCGTCTTCTTTTGTACACTTAGTTCTTATTTTTGCTTTTATTTAGTATAAGGCACTTCAATATTAGAAATTTCATTAGTTTAAGATAAAAGTGATCAGTGTGTGCAACGCTTAAATATTATCCTAACTTCTTGAAATTTGGCATATATATCTTTACATCACTGAGAGTAAAGCGTAAGCAAAGCCATATGAAAGTCATAGCTTAGAGATATGAAACACCTTACAGGGCAGCCTTCGTTTCCAAAGACGCAAACTTCTGTGTTCGAGATATTAAAACGACAGAAGTACGTTGAAAATGGGCCATGACCAGTAATATAACTGATTAGCTTCGAGATGGTAATTTGGGAAACAACGTTCGTCTTCCTGTGTCACTTTGGTCTGATTCCAATAGTCAATTTTGGATTGCCTTGCTCAGCACTGCGCGTTTCAGATGTGATGATGATATTGGAATATTAAATTCCGCTTCGTTTACATTGCTGGCTGCTTCCTTGGCGAACATATCTCCTGTTTCTTTTCCATCTAGCCCTGTATATTCTCTTACCCAAGTAAGATGTATGCATGCACGAATATTGTTAATTATGAATCACTGTATTTGTATGATTAAGAAAGAGGTATGATTATGGTTCAAAATTGTGAGTAATGTTGAAATACGGTCAGTACAGATCATTGTTTTGCTGATGTTTATGACTAATGCTGTCTCCTTCGAATGAACTTCTGACTCCTTCTTCAATTTTGGAGCCATTCATATAGATGACAGTGCATGCTCCCTGCGCTATCTGGTTATTAATCGTAATTTATACTCCTCTTCCTTTTAAAGCTGGGATCTGCGGAATATTGCGTTGACGTTTATACTGTGGAAGGGCTATAAATAGTGTTGTCGAAGGTTGCATCCCATCCGAATTGTATAATTCTGGTATGAACTGCCTCCTGTTCTGCTCTTATGTGGAGAAAGATTAGATCTGCCTGTACAAGAGCAGCGTTTTGTTGATGTTGTTCTATATGCTTTGCATAAATTAGGGGTGAATGGACGTTGGAGCATTAGAAGGTATTTCGTTTTCCTTTCTTCCATTGGTTGCCACGGCGTATATTGCTATTTTTTAACAACTGCGATTTATAATATTTTCTGTATGTGAGGGTTTCGACCCCAGTTCGTTTCTTGAAATTATCTTGTTTTTTAACAATTGCATGAGTTTTATTTCGTTAGGCTTGGATATGTGGAATCCAAGTGAGAACTTGATTCGAGACTAAGGTATTTCATTTCGCAAATTATTTTTATGTTTTTGCCTTGTAATTTAATGCAAGGACGCGTGGTAGTGTTTGTACTTGGCCTGGGCTAGTGAAAACCGTAGAGTTTTCAGTTGAGATTTCTAATTTAGAGTTTTTGCAGACGTTCGTACTATAACTAACCGTCAGAAAAGGTTACTTTAAAACACAAACGAAACAGACGTTTTACGGAATATGGCGTTACTGGAATAGTTATTAGCGGCTGCTGGATAGAAGGCGCACTGTCATTTCTTCTTCTTTTGTTCTGTCTTTGTTTTCACAGAGGGAAGGTTCTCCGTCTTCTTGGATTCGATAAAAGAAGTAGCGATTTTATTGTTACCGCGCCCACTTTAATTATAAAGAATAATTTTTACTTGTCAAATTGCAGTTTTCTGATGCAACATTTACTTTGAGGATTTATTTTGTTGTGGCAAATACGAAACAATTAATTATTACTTTTTTTCAGCCAAAATTTTAAACTAATTTAATTCATGCCAAAAATGTTTTTAGGATCCAAGCAATTAGCTTCGCTGACTCTCCTTGGGTCCGTGGATACAAGTTTTAAGAACTACTGTCCAAAGACATTTATGATCATCTGATATTGTAATTTTAGCTCTGATGAATGTGTGAATAATTTATTGATATTGTTTATGTACACTGTAAAGAATGCATTGCAAACTACAAATGTGTAACTGACTAGGGATGAATATTGCATACATTTTTTTTTAATTTTCGAATATGATTAAAGATTTAGGAATTGTTAGGACAGTAACTCGAGGTACAAGTGTACTCAAACCGAAAGTAATTTTCGTTTGCCCCGAACTAACCGAAGCCGAAAAGGAGTGTCTGTTCCAACGCTAATAACTCAAGATGTCTACCAAACATATGCAAGTTTAAAATATAACGTGTTTTGCTAATAAAAACTTCTCTCACTTATTCTCGGTATAAGGCAATAAAGAAAAAATAACAGACTCTGAAAACTTATCTGGGTAGTGTGAAGTGTGGAGACGACCTACAAGCTGTTCCTTAGGAAAGAAAAAAAAAAAAAAAGGCTGCTTTATTTTTAATACTTATAATTTCAACACAACACAGTACAATTATTTTGAAATTATAGGTGTAAATTATATACTTAAAAAAATTACAGTTATCATCCTCTTGCGGGACATACTTAAAAAAATGACAGTTATCATCATTTTGCGGGACTTTTCTGCTGTTTCTCAAAAAATTAAGACGTATTCTTCCGTCTACATCACACGGGGGAATCCACGCTTCCTTTGTCCCCGACAGTCAACGCCATCTATAATCTTTGATTCAAAATGCCAAATTAGCTTCGCATACAAGGTAAAAAATAAAAATATTAAACTACACCATACCATTTTACAACCTTTACCAAAAATAACATACTTAAATTATACACAATTAAAAACATGCAGAAATATGATTTAAAAGTCCTTTTATTATACAGTTCTAAATCTAAGGATGGTTGATTAGCTTCACAACAGAAATTCCAAGTATAGAATTTTGAATTTAAAATTTGAAACATAGTTTTAGTGCATGTCGTGTTAGCACTCAATGGATTATTCAAATAAGGGCTGTAGAGTCGCAACTGACAACAAGCCAAATTCCGCTACTAGGTAAATCGACCTCGCTGTGTCACGGAAATTGGTATAAGGATTTTGTGTAAATGTTCAATTTTTTTGAAGATGGGATAAGAATCTAATAATCACAACAAAGAAAGTAGGAACTGACATCCAGTCTCAGGTTTCAGTGCCTCAGCTATACTTTCATGCAAGCCCAAATTTGCCTTCCCTGACTGTTTACTTCTTAGACCCTGTGCCACAGTGAAAATAAAGTTAATGACATTTGTGCTTCATGACATACGGGCTGCGACACCTAAGGTGTTATGTGAACACTCTTTAAGACTTGATGTCAGTAATGCAAATTTTGAATTATAAGTTAAAAGAGAAAATCTGACTCTATAAAACTTTCTCGTGAGATGAAATTATGCACGAGTTAAAAGAAGATCATATGAAAACAGAGCATACCGTATTCCCGAGGATCCTTTGGCTACTTTTGAATATGGTCGACATACACAAGGAATGCATTAGATACTCTCTGAAAGTATTTCATTGATATATGAAAAAAATATTTCATATATGAATGATGAATTTTTTTCAAGTTCTAACGTAACATTATAGTAATTTTATGTTCATATTGCGCTCTTCGTGTGCACAAAATGTCAACATCTTGCTCCGAATTAATTTATAATTAATTTTACGAGATTTGAATCAGAGATTCTATTTTTATTTAACAAGCTGTATGTTTTGAATTTTTCCTGTTGCATTTATTACATCTTGTATTTTTTCTCTTACCGCATTCTTCTAAGCCATAATATCACCACAGTCAAATGTATTATAGTTCCTTAATTCTTCCTGAGATAATCTCATTTATTTACTACTAGCCGCTGCGCGGCCAGCCTTCGTCTGGATTTTAAGTGTACCGGAAAAATGCCTAAAGAGAACACCAAACATTAAATTTGAAAACTGCACAGAATTTTACTCTGCAGAACAATTTTATCGAAAAAGAAACAAACAACAACGGAAAAAAAATTCAGTTAAAATTGCATTACATATAAAAAGCATACAATGAAATAAGCAATATCCCTTAATACAAATATTAATTATCCTAATAAATAAATTAACCAACTTCCTGCTGCTTTCTCTAGACAAACGTCCAGTATCCAAGAGAAACATTAAATTTAAAAACTGCATAGAATTATCGTCCTCATTTTTCCGGGTGGCAATCAGCAACAATGGCTGCGTGCCATTGTTGTTCATATAATGAGAGAAAATCATCAATTTGGTACTATTTCATTAAAAAAAACTCATTCGAATTTTGAAAAATCGATGTGCACTGGCTCTTGTCTAGATGCATCCTGTGTACCAGATTTCATAGGCCTGGGTCTATTAGCTTACGCGCAGTACGAACGAAAGACACCTACACACACAGAAAGACTCGTTCTTTTAAATATAGATATATAAATTAATTAAACAATTTACCTTTG